>BSBK01005845.1:0-287500 GCA_027943335.1 Chamaecyparis obtusa | reverse complement strand
CAAACATATTCTTCTCATACTCCTTATGACCCCCAGTTTACAATACAAAACTAGAGATGGCTACATGGAGCCCATACATCAATGTTGCATCCCTCTCCTATCCAAGGAGAGACTCTACACTCAAGATTGTCCCAACAAATTTCCTTCACCCTCAAGGCTGCTCTTCCCTCCCAAGGGTGAGTTTGGCCTTGAGAAATCCCTCAATGAAATCACTACAACAGATAAAAGAACTAAAATCTCCAAGAAAAATAAGGAACTACACATTTTCAAAACAAGAATCATGCTTACTACAAGCTCATGATTCTCTTACATCTACAAAGAAATAAAATTTTCACAACACAAGAACATATTACTAAAACAAACATATAATCAAAAATTCCTCCATTAATACAACAACACCATGCTCACACATACAAAGAAAAAGAAAAACAAGTCTTGCATACAAGAACTAGCTTACAAGAGAGCATTTTTCCTCTCAACATGATAACAAAATAAGAAAAATAAGAATGAATTTTCACCAACCTAGAGTCCAATGCTTAATGGAAGATAGTTGTAGTAGAGCTATCCACTTTCCAAGGCCTTCTCCAAATTAGCAATTCTCTAAATCTAGAGAGTGGGTGTCAACCTTTTCCAAGGGAAGAGGGCCCTCTAAAAAGGCCTCCACACACTCTCCTAGGGATGGGATTTCCTTCCAATTGGATGACCTTCCCAAGTTCTTACAAAGTTTCTAAAAAAGGGTTCCCAAAAAGGTAGTCCAAAAAGTTGATTCAAAGACTTTCAATTTAATTGGTTGAAAACTCTACCCATGCACATGTTTCAAAAGTGGATTTTCGTCCATTTTGAAAATCCAACTTTTGGAGGGGTCCTATGGTCAACATGGGGTTGTCCTATGGTTAAAAATTCCCCTTACCCATAGGTATATCAAGTGGGCTCACTAAGATAGGCTCAAACTCTTCCCTAGACACTTCTAAGCCTCCTAAAAACCCATGTGAAGCTCAAATCCGAAAATCCATGAGATGAAAAAACCTCTAGCTCCCTTACCAAGTGATTTTTATGGGGGATCCTAAAGGGTACCTTTCTAGGTTGGTGTTTAACCAATCCCCAAGTGGACATGTCATGGCCACATGTACACACACATGTGTCAAGTGACATAACCAAAAAGACACATCACAAGCCATATGACATGTACACTTGGGCATTCTCACAAAAAAAATAACATTTACAATAACACATAGAAATCAAATACATTCATGCATCACACTTTTACAAATTAAACACAATTACAATGAGGTTTTTGGCTTCTCATTAGAAGCAACCTTGGCTTAACTGAATTTACACAAAGTCCATGTGATGTTTCCCTAAATTTACCTTGGCCTACTCCTGTGCACACTCAAATCCAATATCAGTAGTCCAAGGAGATAAAAATAATCATGTAAATGCATAGCATTAATAATCAAGTTAATTCATTTGACAATTCATAAATTACATGACATAATTGATTATCCACAACCTACATTCAACTCATCATAAAATACTTAATTCCATTAAAACATAAACATTGCATACATTCATAATTCAATTTGTAATTAACTTCATCATCATAATCATTCATAAATTAGAATTAGGACTCACATATAAGTCATAAACTAATGTCTCAGTAATCATCATATAATCATAATATAATGTCCATCAATCTACTAAAGTGATAAAACCACAACATAAAGTATCAGTAAAGTCCATAAGGCATCAAAATAAAATCATAAAATATGTCTATGTCAAATGCAGAACTGAATGGCTATGATAGGCTATGGGTGAGGCCTCACATCCTCCCCCCCAGGCATGAACTTCCTCCTAGAGTTCATCAAAAATATGGGGATACTGTGCTCTCATTTGTGTTGTTTCCTCCCATGATGCCATAACCTCATCATAGAAATCCCACTAGACCCTAACCTGGTCCAGCTCTCGGCCTTGAAGAGCTAGTGTCTGGTGAGCCAAAATGTGGATGGGCTCCAAAGCCAGCTGACCGTCTGACTCCACCTACAAGGTATCCCAATCTATAATATGAGTCTCATCATAGATATATTTCCTCAATACTAACACATGAAAAACATCGTGGATGCGTGACAGGCTCGGTGGCAAAGCAAGATGATAGGTGACAGGACCTATTCACTCAAGTATCTCAAAAGGGCCAACAAATCTAGGTGCAATCTTAGAGCCCTTTCCAAATCAAATTGGACTCTTATGAGGTCGCACTCTCAAAAAGACCCTATCTCCAACCTAATAACTATGGTCTTCCCTCTTGGCATCTGCATACTTCTTCTACCTATCCTACCTCCTTCAGATGTTGTCTGATCAATGTCACCTACTAGTCTAACTCTTGCACTAACTCAGGACCCAAAGAAACTCTATCCTCAATATGGTCCCAACTCAAAGGTGTTCTACATGGTCTTCCATATAATGCCTGATAGGGAGGCATACCTAGAGAAGTGTGATGCCCATTATTGTAGGCAAACTCCACCAAATGAAGGTACTCTTCCCACCTAGTCTAATGATCCATGACATACATGTGAAGCATATCCTCCAATACCTGATTTACCCTCTCTGTCTACCCATCAGTCTCTGGGTGATAAGCGGTGCTAAAATTGAGCTTAGTGCCCAAAGCTGTCTATAGTCCTCTCCAAAAAGATGATGTGAAGAGAGAATCCTGAATTGAAATGATCTTATGGGGTATGCCATGAAGTCTGACAATATCCTGGAAGAAGACCTAAGCAACTACAGGGGCTGTGAAAGTGGTCTAAACAGGTGAAAAGTGGGCTACTTTGGTCAGCTTGTCAACTATCACCATGATGGCATCATGGTGTCGAGATGACATAGGAAGACCAATGATGAAGTCCATGGAAATAACATCCCACTTCCACTCTGGTATCTCATGGGGTTGAAGCAAACCACTAGGGTGATGATGCTATGCCTTAACCCTCTGACACTCAAGACATCGTGCCACTATCTCAGCTATATTTTTTCTCATCCTTGGCCAATGATATAATTGTCTCAAATCTACATGCATTTTCTTGACTCTAGGATGTGCTGCATAAGGGGCCCTATGAGCCTGTAGCCTCTAGGTGGAGGTGAAGGACACAATAGGCTTGCATTTTTGATAGAGGTCTTTAATTTCATATTTTAAGTTATAGACCATCATGGACATTGTAATTTGGACCTATTAAAAAAATATAAATGTGTTGTCTTCTCAGCTCCACCTGCTATCTGTGCATATTCTAGTTGTGTTGCACATGCACAACTACAAAACATAAATGTAGATATCACAGCAGCTGAGAAACATAAATGTAGGCATCATGGTCACAATTTTTTGGAGACACAACATAGTTGAATGCTATACCTAGATGATGCAACCCAACCACTACTCTTGCAGTTCTAAGTTGCCACTGTAGGATCCAAAAACCATATAGAGATTCCTTATATTTGGTTTTTGGATCCGACAGTGTCAACTTAGAACTACAGGAGTAGTGGTTGTGTTGCATCATCTGGGTATAACATTTAATTATGTTGTGTCTCCAAACAATTGCAACCATGATGCCTGCATTTATGTTTCTTACTTGTTGTGTCCCAGGACCCCTTATGACCCTTTATGACCCTTTACGATCCCTAAGAATACATCTTAGAGGTCTTAAAGTGTCCTAAAGGGTCATAAGAGGATCCTAGGAGGGGCTAGATGAGCTTCCACCTTCACGTGGTTGGCCCTATTAACTAGAGAATGTTAAACTATTCTCAAAACAAAGAGAATCTCAATAATTTAAGATCTCAATCCACGTATGATAAATATATATTTCTTTTAAAAAAATAGTGCGAGTCATCGCACTGTTGAAAACATCAATCACTTCAAGGAGAAATGATCACTTCCTCAATAATTCTTGACCCAAGATCAAGTCATATCGATCCATCTCAATGGCTGCCAAATCAACAAAGCACACCACGAACCTAGTCGCAAAGAAACACCATAGACCGCACCATGAACCCACTGTAAAGAGGCATGTAATGTCTCATAAGTTACATCAAATGACCCAATCTATAATCCAAGTCTCTTAGCTCAGTTCACCAAGAAGAAGACTTCTCCCAAGTCATCATGAACACCATAGTGATTTATGAATCTCCAATGTGCAAGTTTTGCATGTTACTCTCTCAACATCACAATATCTAAATCATTCAAAATTGTGGAAAAAATGGTAGACAATCCAAGTGATCCATCACAACCCAATCTCAATAGAAACACAAAGAGTAGCTCGATTCTATCTTCAAGATGATCAATGCACAGTCTACTCAAACTCCAATTCAAGTCACTACTACACTCCGTATGAACAAAGAATATCCAATTTAGACCAAAAAAGTCAACAAGTCACTTGAATTATATCTGAATGCAATCAAGTCCACCTCCCACGAACACATCAGGAAGAATGCATCTCTGATCACTACACTAGCTTCTTGTGCTGGAGTAGTCGCTATCACAAATCTCAATTTGGTCAGATCAACATTCCAAATCCAGGACTCTAGACTTGACTCAATAATCCTTGAGTTTCTACCTAATCTACTACAAAGTCATCTCTGAATGACATACCAAATAACAAGAAGGAATAAAAGACCTCAACTCACCAAACCACCTTGCAAGTCTAGATTTGAAAGTAATGCAACTAGCTCAAACCAAATCTGCAACCAGCTCAAACTAGATTTGTAAAGAACACCATTCTAAATTGATACCAACCTGATCGACAAATATGATAGAAAATATAAGTGACATCTATCTGTAGAAAACATCTGATAGCTAGCTATCACATGTACAACACCACTGTTCAAAAAAATTAAAAGCGATGACTATTTGTTGAAAACATTCAACAACTAGCCGTCGCACGTACAACACCACCATCAGCAAAAACCTAAAAAGTGATGGCTATCTATCAGAGACATCAGATAGCTAGCCATTGCATGCACAACACCACTATTGGCAGAAAAATCCAAACGATAGCTATCTTTCAGAAATATTTGATAGCTAGTCATTGCATGCACAACATTGCCATCGTAAACAACTAAAAATAATGGCTAGCTATCAGAAACATCTGTCAGCTAGCTGTCCCATATTCAGTAGCTCCGATGCATGCTTGTTAGCATTATGACAATGACTATTGTCAGTAAAACTAGAAATGACAGCTATCTATCAAAAACATCCAATAATAAGTTGTTTCATGTTCAACATCTTTGACACTTTTGCATCAGAATTGCGATAATGCCAAATAGATTGACGATATGTTTGCTATGTTGGCTAGTGCCTTTTTGGATGGTTATTTTGATAGATGTGGTGTCAAAATTATGACACCCATCGTAGTCATCATTTTTTTTTCTGCAAAACTGCAATGATAGCTAGTGTCACATGATCGATGGTATAGTGTCAGAATTGAGACAATCAGCCATTGGAAAAAGGTCTCAAATGTACTAGTGGCCATACTGTAGAATTCTTGAGATTGTGCAACTTTTTGTGATTCATTGCTAACCATTATTTATTGTTTTTGCATCCATAACTTAGATGCAATTCATTGATATTAAGTTTTAGATCAATTTTCATCTAGATTACATTGTTATTGCCTTTGAAAATCCAAAAATATAGATTAATCTTGCATTCATTTTCATAGTTTTGCATTCAAATCCTCATTTAGGCATTGCATTGTCACTGATCTCGATTGAATTCTGAAAATACCATACTCACGTCTACTAGAAGGCATTAAATTGCCCGATTGATGAAATATCTATCATTGATCAATAATGTTTTACTAATGTGTTGTGTCTTATAAATAGGTACAATTTTCACACACACACACACACACACTATGAAAGGGGCACTAGTTCATTTTTCTCAATCTAGGCAACACTTGATCTTACAGTCTCATTAATTTCAATGTATTTGGTTATGTAGATAGTACTTAGAAATATGTTATTAATAATCTGTAGGACAGCTTGGAGACAACTTATTACTGGTTCATGGGGGTTTGCATTGTCCTAAGATGCTGGTGCTTTTTGTTTCATTGTGGTTATAATTATTTCTCTTTATACTTACATGCATCTAGTATGGATTTTCAGCCAAGTTTATGTACCATTATTTTTAAATTATCACTTGGGAACCCTCTTAAATATCTACAACTAATAATTGTAAAAAATATGTATATGGTACTGTGAATACAATCTTTGTTAGAAATAGGGAATATTGAGAAGGGGGTTTGGGGGAGCGGGGGGGGTGGTAAATCAGTATTCTAAAAAAATTTACTTTTTCCCAATTATGGATATAAAAAATTATCTTATTGCATGCATAACACAGTAAACTAAAGAACATGCATAGAAATAAAATGAATGAGCGCATAACACATTATTTGTTCTTGAGGAAACCCTGGCCAAGGGAAAACCCCAATGGTGATGGTACCCACAAAGATCCACTAATCAAAAGTATCCTATTAAGGATGTTCACCCTATTAGGAGCCTATTACATGCATATAGTGTCTCAGTCCTAATTAAGGGACTTTAGGCCTAGTTAGAAGCCTCAACCTTGCTAAGAGTTGGTAGTACAAAATGAGATTACTAGATGAGCCCATTGCCCAAAAAAGTAATGTACAATAGTTATAGATTAAAAAATAAGTCAAGGTACTTAACCTTATACTGCTCACAACTTCACATCAATATCTCTTTGCTTGATTTTTCACTATCACTATTGCTCTTACTTCTATGTGCATGTGTAATTACAATTACATCATTACATCTCTTTATACAAGTTATTAACACTAATAACTCTTACAGTCAGCTTGTCATAAAAATTATACAAAATATATCTTTACTCAAGGGTTAACATATAGGATGTCATCCCTTTATATTTTTAAGACATTATTTTGGTAAACAAAATAATCCCTTAACTCTTTACCAATTATGTCTTCATACTCTGTCCTGTCGACTAGACACTATCTTCAGTAAAACTATCATAACTTTTTCCGTGCATACCATACTAACTTGTGCTATCAGGTGAGTCTTCTATAGTCACCATAGTATCTATTTTCAAGTGTGCATGCACTGAACTTACTCCAATCATCATGGCTAATCAAAACTATCTCTCGGTATACTAGCAAAAATATTATCTCATACTTAGACAATTTTGTTTTGCACTCTGTCATACTTGCTCTATGTCCTGTGTGATCTTCAAGTAGATCATATGTTTCCATAATGAAAACATCAAAGTATTTGACTTAGCCAAATTTCCAACAATCTCCCCCTTTGTCATTGGTGGCAACATATGAGAAAATTGGCTAAGTCATAAGACTTCAAAAATCTCAAAATTGTGGCCATAACAAAAAATATGTATATATTGTCCTTATAACTCCATATATCTTATATATATACTATACTCCCCCTAAGAGTATACATCCTTATCATATTTATCAATTTTCTACTATATATCTCTCCCCCTTTGATTATAATGACAAAAAAAGGTAAGGAGGGTGTCAAAATTGTGTTCAGACAAAAATGTTATACCTTGATTCAATATTGCAAAGCCGGTAGGCTTGCAACACAATCTTCAAATTTTATCTTCATGGTCTCTATCTCTTTCTCCCATGCCTTCTTAATGGATTTTTCAACCCTGAGTAGTATGCACAATCCATAAGATGCAATTTCACAGGCTTGGAGGTTTGCAAAACTGAACTTCTAAAAAGATGTTTTTGATGAAAGGCATTCTTCCAATTGTCCTTCAACAATGCTCAAATTAATAGAAATATGCTCTCTTAGAAGAGAGAATCTTTTCAGCTTCCTATCCTTGTTATCATGTAGAATCCTTATTTCATCATAAAGCTTTCAAATTTTCTTCTCAATGTCGAGTATCTTCACAATGGGGCTGGAAAGAAGATTTACCTCTGTTTGAATTTCTACTTCTTTGATCTTAATCTTCTGAATTTCTTCTGATATAAGGTTCTCATATTTTGTACACTGAATGTAAAAATTTTTACCTCTATCCAAATTCCTTCTCAAGTCTTTTATATAGATATCAAGACTGTTGATATCATTCTTGATATTATGACTTATGTCCAGAAGTAGTTTACCCTCATAGACTACTTGTGCCTTCACTTTAGCTATATCAAATAAGTTGGTAAAATCATCATCAAATGTATTCATTACTTTCTTTTCTCTTTCAAGTGGGTCTACATTTGCAATCTGTGTAGTCACAATGCTTTGTAACTTCTTAGTTAACTCCTTTAGGGATCCTTCAAGGATTTTTACTTTCTCATTCTTCCCAATAATCTTATCCAGAGATGTGATCAATTCCATCTGATCATGATCATTTACTTCCTTTCCCAAGCTTTCAAATATAGATCCAATTTGAGTTTTCTTACTAGTCTCAGGTGTTAGATTGATTTCTACTTGACTGGGGGTTGCTACTTGCTTCTCTATCTCCTTAGTATCTTCAATTCTTGTGTCTCTCTATTCTTCTCCTCTAGCACTGTCCTGCTCTTCAAAAGCTGAATTGTCAACAATGTTCTCAAGGTTCTTAAAAAGATTATCATCACTACCTAAAGTGATTTTGGTTCCTTCCACACTCATTGTCTCATCTTCAATGTTAATAGTTGGTGGAGAGGGAATTTTCAATTGTTCTACTTCCTTTGCTTGCTCTATTGGTTTTGTTGCATCTAATTGATTTCCAACACTTTCTATCATCACTTTAACTACTGCTTGTTCTATTTTCTTGTTGATTTCCTCATAGTTACCTCACATAATATGAATAGTTCTTTTCTTTCCTCTCAAATGGGTGTTCAGATCTTTCATGATCTGCTTGAATTGTTCTTCATCCTTAACAACACATAGCTTCCTAACAAGATTTTCTTTGATTTTGATGTCTTCTTTGTTGCCCTTTTCTTCTTGTTTACTAACTTTTCATATAAATCATTAGGTATTTTTCCTTGAATTGTGTCAAACTTCTTGTCAGTCAATATCATATGTCTCACAACTGCATTTTCAAGGTTCAATCTCTCTGAATAGTTGTAGAGATCATAGTACTTGTTCAACTTTGAAAATTCTCCATCATGTATGATTTTTTCATTCACTTTTTCTATCTTTGGTTTCCAAGTTTTCTTCTTCACTGGTGTCTCTACATCATCTTTTATTTCTACAATCTTCATTTGTACTAGTGGCACTAAAGTTTTGTATCTTTTTCCCGGTCTAGTGGAAATCTCTTTCACTCTTTTACCAAGTGTAGAAGAGGATGGTCTAGTGGAATTTCTAGCTTCTTGCTCTTTCTCAGCTTCTTCCACTTTTACTTTGTTCTATATGTCTACTTGTTGTACTACAACTGATGATAGAGGTGGAATAGACAAAACTTCCTTTTGTCCCATGTCTCTAATTGTTGTTGTTGTCTACTTAGCTATCAAAAATTCTTGTTTATTCATCCCTGTGTCCTTTAATAGTTTCTTGATTGTACTTTCTACTCTCTTCTTAGACTATTTTTCTTCTAAGATAGTCTTTGCAGAGATAAAGTTCTCCTCAAAGGTTCCAAATCTGTTGTTGTGAATGTCCAACTTACTTTTAAGCAATCTTCTCGAATACTCTTTTGTCTTTGTTTCAGAAATTTCATAGCTAAGAGGGTCTATGAATTCTACTCTAGGTTCTACTGCTTCAATGAATGTAAAGTTAGTATCAACCATAAAGCATATCTCATTCTTATACTTCTCTACTAAAGACTATAGAATCCTTTTTCTACTTGTCATCAAATTCTAAAATGTTTTGATTACCAATACTGCACTCTCATTGACTTTGTCAATAAGATGTCTCATGTATACTTTGTTAATCCTTTCCATTGTAGTTTTACCATCATTCCAATCATCACTAATAGTGTAAGGGAATCATTCTAGTCACCTCCTCTACCACTTGAACCTCCTCTTTGACCCCCTCTAGAGTCTCTACCTTTGCTTCTATTTTTAGAGTTGGGTTCTTGCTTCCTTCTCTGCTTTTCTTCTATCTTTTGTGCCATATGTTGACACCCAATAACTTTGGTAGCAATGATTAAGTTCATCTCCTCTGCTATAATCCATTTTATCCCACTCAAGTACCTTTCGACCTTGATGCTCTCCTCTTCCTTCACTTTGGACCTGTTAGTTCTCAAATCTGCAGATTATCAAATACTCCTATAATCCCAATGGACATAATCTAGCAAGATACAAACACTAAGGTAATAAGGTTAGAAAACCTTCTTCACTTTGAGCATGAATACTCAGGTGGGTGTACCTGTTCCAATTCATAGTTTTGACTGAGCTCTGAATTGTGAACTAGCTCCTTCACTGTTCTGTCCTCACTTCCAAACTCAACTTAATAAGATGAGAGAACTATAAGTATGGCCCATATTATCCAGATACACAATATTATGATGGAAATCATGAAAGAAACAACATGAAACAATGGCTTAAGGATATTCATCCTTCTTCTTTTTAGAGTTGAACTCAAGGAAGGTTAACCTCATTTAGTGCTTCTACAAAACATTACAAAGCATATCTATGAACTTGTCACAGAATGATTCAAGTTTGTGATTGTACAAATAAAGTAAAATGAAAGAGTTAACTAGGTTTAGG
This sequence comes from Chamaecyparis obtusa, assembly GCA_027943335.1. Taxonomy (NCBI): domain Eukaryota; kingdom Viridiplantae; phylum Streptophyta; class Pinopsida; order Cupressales; family Cupressaceae; genus Chamaecyparis; species Chamaecyparis obtusa. Next base: position 276,848 of record BSBK01005845.1, on the reverse strand, counting down.
GTGCGAAATCAGTGTAAATAGATCTAAAACTAGTGCCTTATCCACTTGGGTGATAGAGTCAAACCCTACCTCTGTATATAACTATCAAAACTAATTTCTTGAAACTCAAATGACATGCCTAACATACCATCCTTTTAGTTCCTACTACTGTCATCAAATTCATACATGGATTAGTCATTCCAAGAGATTTCCCCTAATATTTTACTCTTTCCTTGAAAGAAACTTACGTTTAACCCCTATATTCACCTTGTGAATAATGCATTTAAGAAATCCTTGCAATTTAAACACATAAGAAAACTAACACATTCCATACACAAAGACAACAAAATAGTAGTAACAAAGCTTCAATGTTTTGTATTAATGGTCAAAATGTATAAATACACTATCCTCTCACTTTTAGAAAATAAGGTTTTGTATTCAGAACCTTTCTTACAAAGTATTTTCAACCACCCCTCAAAAGAGTAAAAACTTACTATATATAACATAGCCATCTTGGAATCCTCGAAAGGATGCAACAAGCTTGGGATGGCTAGAAAAGATCCTATACTAGAGACAAGATTACAAACTAACAAACAGATTGTAACAACATATTACAAAAATCTTTTCTCAACAATTCCGTAGGTGGCATCTTTGTCTAAAGATATTTCAGAGCACTTGCTGAATTTGCTGCATGAATGATGACCACCATTCTGGCTAACTTACATCATCCTTTGTTTAAAACTTTCTCTCCCTTGATTTCTGGATCAGGTGCCATCGGTAGCTCTATTCTTCTTCTTCCTCTATAAGTTGGATAACTGGCCTCTTTTTCTTCTTTATTGTTAGCTTCTCCCAAGCCGCTACTTCATCATCTGATGGCCAGTGGTAAGTCTGCAATTCTTGTAACAAGCTGACTTTCTTATCCCACATGGAGTCAGTTATATTTTTGGCTTCTGTGATAAAGCGTATGCAATCATTTTCAATTTTAAAAAGACAGTCAATTATGCTATTACACCTCTCAAAATCCAAAGTATTGTCACTATTAAGGAAAGCATCTTGTGTAATCACCAACTAATCCATTGACAGTTTCCATTCCTCCAACTTGATCAGGTTTCCATTGTCATCACATACCATAGGCAGATACTTGCTATAATGTTTATCAAACATAAACAACTTAACCCTCACCTAGTTGGACTTACCTTTAAAAAACTTTGAAACATCATTGATTAAGCCAATCTTCTCAAAAACTTCTATAACTACTCTAGGGATCTTAGGCTTATGCTCCTGTAGACTATCAAGTTTATAAAACAACAAACTTCTTCCAAAACAAACACTATGAAGTGGCTCCAAAGAAGCCAATGATTCATTTACCTTTCTGTTGGTCTGGTGCAATTGGCTAACTGATTGATAAATTGTATCCATTTTCTCTATTATCTTATCTCACCTGTATTGCATAATCTTTGACATGGTGTCCAAAGATAGCTCTATCCTTCTCTTATCCAAAGCTTTAGTAGGTCCCTTAGGTACTTCTTCATCAATTTAAATTGGGACCTCAATTTGCACAGGGGGGACAACAACTACCTTCGAAGCTTCTTCAAGCTTAACTTTTATCTTTGCCAATTCATCTTCTAGCTCTTGATTTTCATGAATTTTAAGTCTCTATCCTTGGACACTAGGTTTGCACTTTCAAACAACTTTGAGTACCTTTCAGATAATTGAGCTATTTTTGCCTCATTTAGGTTAGCCCAATGAGTTACTGCCTTAGAAACTTCAAGGTCAGTTGTATTCTACACAGTCCAAATAATCTAATTCCCTTCAATTTTATCCTCTATACTCAATAGTGATGGCTTTTGAGTCCTAGGAGCCATGGACCACATTGCAATAGCCTGAGACTTAGGGTCATAGCCACTTTCTCTTATCATATCACCAATGTGAACCTCATATGACAGGCTGCCCTACGGTTGCTTTCTTATTTGATATATGATGAAAGCAGAAGTCAGATCCCATCCTGGAGTCAATAGAATTCCACTTGACTTGACCAGTTGTCTAGCTTCATCTACAGTTATGGGATCAAGGCTAGGATCATAAGAATTTAAGGCTCTCAATGTTTCTTCACTTGGCTCCATAACTTCAAGTAGAAGTTTCCTCACTTCTTGTTGCTTATTCCAAACAAGGAAACTCTTGAATTCATCATTTTTAATAAACTGGTCATCACTCAAAAATTCCTCATGATAGACCTCTCTGATATCCTTTTTTGACCACAGGGACTATTCCTTATCTGCTTCATTAGTGGCCACCTTCTTTCCTTCTCTTATTACTTTTCTCAATTGGTGATGGTAAACCCTATCACCTAGCACTAGAGTAGATGCTCTATCAATTCTTCTCTTTTGTTTTTCCTACCTTGAAGGCTCTCCTACCTCAAGCCTCTCTTTCTTCAAGGGTGGCTCTGGAGTATCCCCTATTTTTGGTTGGTCTTCAACAGGCCTAACACTTTGTACATCTTCCATTTGTGGTGGGCTATTCCATTCCTGTGACTCATCAGAAAAATCCTCTTGATCAGAAGATGAATAGTCTTTCCTTTTCTTTGGTTGACTCTGGTCAATCAACTTCTCCAATTGATTTGATAGAGTGTCATGCATCTCTATCATCTTGTCAATTCTTTCTAAATAGGGAAGGTCAGGGAAGAAACCCTCAAAAGGAAGCTGGGCTTCCATCACCTTTTTTGACAAGCCTATCAAATCAAAGTACCTATTCCATCTCCTTTTAACCTCATCATCATCAATGATGTTTCTAACTACATCTTCCTAATCCAAGCCTTCATGTTCTTTAATCACACCAATGTTTGGAATATATAGCATCCTGGTAGTTTTGACAAAGCCCTTAGGATCTACATGTCTACAAGCACCAGTAGCCATTTTGAACTGATTTAACCATGTAGTAATTTGAGGAAATTCCCTCTTTCCTACCAGGAAGTCACCTATCTTGAATTGCCTAGGTGTGAATGTACCCTTCTTGTGAGGGACTATAAGTTCTCTATCTGTCCACATCAAATGCCACACAAATTCCAAACAAGCAACCCTTGGAGGCACAAATTTTTGTAACAGATGTGGGGGTTGGGGGCAACCGTAGACTCTCAAAATTGTAGCATTCTCCCCCAAGTAAAAATCACCCCAATTGTGATCTCCCTCCCATTTGTTCACAAACTGTACTGGTCGTAGGAGCCTAAGGACCCTTGGGGATATCCTTGTAGTATTGACACCTAACATCCTTATAAGAGGATAAACAATGAAATTATGAAAGATACAAAAATTCACCTCATTGGAAGTAGAATTCCACTTCCTCACCCATAATTGCACTGGATTATATTGGCCTTCAAAGTTGAACCTTGGCTTCAGCATTTTCAAATCAAAATTATTAATGTTGAAGAACAAAATTAAATGCATTAGTAAAGAATAATGCATGAACTTAATTGGGCTCTTACTATCCTTGACAAAAATCAAACCCTCATGCATTCTATCAATGACATACTAAATGTAATCATAGTCATTATTAACCAAAGAATTCTGGATGTCTAGGATAATCATCAAAAGATTAGCTGGTAAAAACTCTGCATCCCCATCAATTCCCAAAACACTACACAACCCATAACAAGTTTTCTTCATGTAATGTTGAAGGGATTTAAATTGGTAAGGGGAATTCATGTGAGTAGGGAGGGGAGCTATATACTTATCCTATTTTGGGATATGCTTAGTTATTTGGTCCTTCACTATCCCTATGTTCTTCTTGTACCTCTCCTTTTCTTTGCTCAAGTCAATTTTAGTAGAAGTGGATGTATCGACATTAAAATCCTTCATGAACGAACCCCTATCAAGAGTAACCAAAGATGACTGGTCTTCTTTCCTAATAGTCTTAGAAATAGGGTCGTAATGCCTAGCTAGAGAACAATTAAGTTCGCATATAGGAATACATCAGGCACTACTAATTTCCCTAACCCCAAAGCCCAACCATTACATACAGGGATATGACTATCTCTATTTCTATAAAAGAAGTTGAAGATAGTATAAATTGTGGTATTCAGTGTGATAGGATCTCTACAAAACCCTAGAACATCTTTGAAAACATCATTAGGAGCTCTTTTGTTCTGACTGGAACCAGGTAGCAATTTCAAAAACTCATCTCAATAATTAGGCTTGCCCTTGTCTTCACCACCTTTAGATTTTGCTTCACTACTGGAAGATGTTGCACTTCTCTTAGGTTGACTCATCTATGCTATATAATTATCTTCAATCTCTGCAAAATGGATTCACTTGGCACTCAAAAATCACTTCAGAATGACACAATTCTCTTTGAATAATTTTGGACATAGGAAACAATGAGCTTAACTTATTTATCAACACAGATCAAGTGTGTACAACTACTACAATTACTACAAATATCCTTAATTGTTTCCACATTCAATTTCATATACCATCAAATTTCAAATTTTGAGTTAGCCATGTTTATATGTTGACAGATAAATTAAACAACTCGAAAACAAGGCAAAGAGGCAAATGATTGAGATCCTGCACTTTAAACCTGTTTACATCATGCAATCTTCCTTTGAAACTGATTGGATGGCTCATTAGTTTACTTTCCAGCTTGATACTGTACTTTGTCCATGCAGACAATGGTCCCTTTTCTTTTCTTTTATTACCTTTTCCAACTAGGCTGATTCAGCGAATCCATGACTAAAAGCTTCCCGTGATCACTTAATATAATGCCTAGCATATATTTAGAGAACTAGCGACCAAATCCTTCGCCAGTTCTTGAAGTGCAATCCTTAACTCATGATACTTTCCATGAATTAGCGAACACAGTGACACCCTTCAAGCACTTGACTACAGTTATCATTTGGCGAACCAGTGAACAAAGCCATCTCACATTCTCTTAATGTCCCAGCTAACTGTTAAATATTTTGGAGATTTAGTGAACAAAAGGTTCGCACATTTGCTTAATGGATCACTTAACTACTAAATTACTTGGAGAATTGGTGAAGCCTTTACTCTCTGAATCACTGATTCTTTACTTTACCATCATCTTTACTCTGAGATTTTGAATGAACTTTTGATCTTTTTGATGATCTACGGTTGTCACCAGTTTGCTAAAATATTTGATCCTTGGTCATTTGATTACGAGATTCAGGGAACAAAGGGTTTGTTGAATCGCCAGATCATATTAAACACTGAGTATTTCAATCCGCGATTAAGTGACTGAAGACTGAAAACTTTGGTGACCCTTTTATTCACGCATTCGCTAAATGATTATGCCCTTTACCTTTTCCTTTTAGAGAACCCGTGACCACATGATTCATTGAATCACTAAATCATTTAGCTTCTTACTAATTTATTTTGAGATCAAGCGAACACTTGAAACAAACCGTTCCGCCAAATTCTTCATACCAAACTGTTGGGGCCGCCAAACTTAGAAGTCTTTACATAGTCACTCATTCACCAAATGAAACATGTAGGACCCAATAATATCTGAGATTAAACCACAACCGTCAATCCTGACAATGATCTATGGTATTCACCAAGTCGCTAGGTTATTTTGCCCTTAACCGCTAGATTTAGAGAATGAGCGATAACTGTTGTTGCCAAGTCACTGAGTGTAAGCAAAGAACCACCAAGGAATACGTGAATTGGAGATAATGCATTCACCGAATCACCAAATGTTTTTTGATAACCACTGGATATTTGGAGACTACACGAACAAAGACAATCACTTAGCATTTTTAACATATTCTCTAGTTTGCTAAATGGTTGAGGTGTTCACTGGGAGACTTAGAGACCACGCTACTAAAATGATGCTTAGCATAAGATTGACTTGTTCACTAAATCACCAAATACTATATGAGACATGCTATGACCTCTTCTAATTCAGCGAACACAAAACATTAAACACATGCATGATTTAATCAGCTTAAGTGACTTAAAAAGGTAACAATGAAATAGAAGAATAAGGGCTAATCATGAGGACTTTTTCCTTGTTTTCAACATTTTCAAAAATGAAACCTAGGGTTAGGGTTTTGAAGTGGGCTATGACAATTTTTTGAAGAACTTCTAACACCTTTACCTAGGAAAACTTCACAGACCAGAGGACTAAACCAACATTTGGACAAAAACCTCAGAAAATCAAGAATATACCCAACAGTGGCTCTATCTGAGGATGCTTGATTGCAAAATCATAGCAAGAACTTACAAATCTCTAGGAGGTAGACCACAAAACCTTAACCTAAAACATGAAACAAACACACAACAGAAACAAACACACCTATACATATATACAAGCCTACTGTGCATGGAAAAAGAATTAACTGAAGAAAAATTTTAGGAATTGTCCATGCACTGGCAATTCCTGCTCTTCACCATCCAAATTTTGCAAGAAATATGAGTCCTTACCATGGGTCTGATGAACAATATAAGGTCCCATCCACAAAGACTCAAATTTTTTGTGTTTCCCTTTATCTTCAACCCTGGCATTCCATTGGAGAACCATATCACCAGGCTGGAATTTTCTCACAGTTGCTCTCTTATCAAAAAGATATTTCATCTTCTCCTGCAACTTCATATTTTCCTTTGTCATTCCCTCCTAATCTCATCTAATTCAATCAGCTGAACCATTCTATCCTATAGTGGATCACTGATTTCCATGTCCTCTTCTTGCATAAACTTATAGATTGGAAGGAGGTTATTTACTGGCAATCTTGATTTAGCACCATATACCATTTCAAAAGGGGACTTACCTATGGCCCTCTTCTTAGAAATTCTATTAGCCCATAGTGTTAACTTTAATTTTACATGCCAGCTTCTCTTATTCTTGTCCAAGGTTTTCTTCAAAATCTGCAAAATACTCTTGTTGCTGGATTCAGCCTATCCATTGGCCTATGGATGATAAGGGGATGAGTAAGACAATACTATGCCCATTTTTGAGCAAAAAATAGTGATCTCCTATGACCTAAAGCTCATAGCATTGTCAACAACCAATTTAACAAGGACACCAAATCTGGTGATTATATTGTTCATCAAAAATTCAATTACAACAGCACTGGTTGCCCTTTTGGTTGGAATGGCTTCAATCCATTTGGTAAAATAATCAGTAGCCACCAAAATGTGACTATGTCCCCCACTAGACTTCTTAGAGAACTCTCCAATAAAATCCATACCCCACATTGCAAAAGGAGGTTCTGCAACAATAGGGTTCAATAATAATGCACCTAAGAACTTCAATTTTTTAGAGAACCTTTGACAAGGTTCACATTTCCTCACATAAGATTGAGTGTCTTTGAACAACACAGGCCAATAGTATCCTACTCTTAAGATTTTATGAGCTGTTGGTCAAGTAGAATGATGTCCTCTACACATTCCAGAGTGCATTTCCTTCAACATTTTCTCTGATTGGTGCTTATCTAGACAAAAGAGTAAAATGCCATCATTATCCTTCTAGTACAAATCACCCTGGATCAACACATATCTCCGAGCTTGTAATATCAGACTCCTTCTTTGATTATCATTCAAGTCAGGTGGACATTTAGCATTTTTAATAAAATAAATAACATCCTTGTACCAGGGTTGCATTTCAATACTAGTAATCATATCAATGTTAGAAGCAACATTATTTACCTGAACAAGGTCCATATTTTCCTCAGTCATTAACTTAGCAAGTCCCAATCCTCTCACCAATTTGGTAATATGAATTTCCAGCTCAAACTCTTGAATCTTGTTTATCCATTTGCACCTCTTTCCTGTGACTTCACTCTGTATTAAGATATCCTTTACTACAGCATGAGGCACATAAGCACTAACCTTTGCATAGACCAGATATGGTCTGAAAGCTTTGACTACCTTCACAAGTGCATAGGCTTGCTTTTCCATTAGTTCATAATTTAATTCAGTAGATTGTAATGACTTGCTGATAAAGGCTATAAGATGCTCATATCCTTCTTGATCCTTTTGTAAAAGGATAGTTGCAATAGTATGAAAATATGCAAAAGAAAATAGAGAAAATGGTTTCAAGTAATCTAGTGATATCAAAACTAGGGCCTCCTAAATTGCTTGTTTGATTCTTACAAAAGCTAGCTGAGCTTCAAGGTTCCAATCAAACTTCACATCCTTCTTTAGGAACTTCACTATGGGCTTGACCAATTCTGCAAAGTTAGCAATAAATCTTCTTACAAAATTAATCTATCCCAAGAATGACTGCACACCTTTTATGTTCTTTGGTGAAGGGACCTTTTTAATTGCTTCTACTCTTTTAGGATCAATCTTGATTCCTTCTTTTGACACTATGTGTCCAAGTAACTTCCCCTCTGTCACAGCAAACTGACACTTTTTGGGATTCAAAGACACACCAAATTCTAAGACCTTAAGAATGACCTTCTCCAAATGAGAACAATGATCATTAGCTTTCTTGGAATAAGAAGTGAGATCATCGTGATAAACAACCATTAAAACATTTATCAACTCCTCAAATGCAACATCCATGGCTCTCTGAAATGTTGCTCTAGCATTTTTCAAACCAAAAGGCATGTGAACATATACATATGTTCCCCATGGGGTTGTAAAGGCTATCTTAAATTGTTCTGATTCTTTGACCATCACTTGATTATACCCAGAGAAACCATCCATCATTGACAAGAGTTCACATCCAGTCACCCTATGCAGCATAGCCTCCATATTGGGCAATCCATAGTTATCCTTAAGTGAAGCCACATTCAGGTTCCTAAAATCAACATAGAGCCTAATATCACCATTCTTTTTCCTTACTGGCACAAGATTTGAAACCTAAGTTGAGTGCCTAATTGGTTCAATAATACCAGCATCTCTCAGTTTTGTCAACTCAACTTGCATCTTGGTAGCCAATAAAGGGTTAATGGGTCTCTACTTCTGTCTAAAAGGCTTGGTTTCCTCTTTTAGAGGAATTTCATGCTGAAACAGGTCAGCCCTATAAGCTTTGAGGTCATCATAGGACCAAGCAAATACATGCTTGTACTTTTTCAAAAGTCTTATCAAATTTCCTCTGATCTCTTTGCTTAGTTTCTTGCCAATGTATACCATTTGTGGGGAGTTTTTTGAATGCAAGTTTATTTCCTCTAAGTCCTCCATTTTAGTGTTAGACTTCTGAGATAGAAAACCATCATTTATTTTAAACATTCCTTCCAGTTCCACTAACCCTTTAGGTATGTGATTTGAGGGTAACTGCACTATCTCATTTCCCATGATGCATTCTTTTCCTTCAACACATTTTTGTATCTCATTAAAATCTATTTGCTGACCATCATATTGATCAAGGCCTTGAAGGAACCTAAGGATATCTAAGTCATCCTCAAAAACTTGCCAATTATATACATTATCAAGCACTGCAGGCCTAGATTTGACCTCTAACATAGACACACCAGTGAGGGTTATATCTTCACTTTAAAGGGAAACATTTGCAAGAAAATCTTCCATGATATTATTGGATCATTCTACCCAAAGAAGATTGAAAGCATCAAAAAACTCTAGTCTGTCCCAAACAGCATGTTTATACAATTTCAACTTTTCATCTTTAGAAGCATACTGCGATCTCACTTGGGCTATAATCAACTGGGAATCACCATGAACTTTTAAAGATTTAATACCATGTTTTATGGCCACATCTAATCCCAGTATCAGAGCCTCATACTCGGCACTGTTATTTGTACACTCAAAAGTTAACAAGAAAGAGTATTTAAATGTAATACCTGATGGGGAAATGAATACCACACCAGCTCCTAATCCTTCCTTGGAGCATCCACCATCAAAGAAAATTTTCCAAAGCCCATCTTGCTCCAAAATTAACTCATCCACAATTGGATCTATGTTTTTTAACTGAGGTACTATTTCTTCAATCACAAAATTGCTCATGTCAATATCTACAAAACAATTTAGATCCTCCAGAGCAACCACTTCAATCATGACTAAAGAACGGGGCTCCCTGTACAACTTTACCTCAGTTCCATTTATTGGGATGGTAGCATATGATAAATCTAGTTGCAACTTTCCACCCACTGCTGCAGCCCATTGTCTTGATAATAACATGCCATAGTGAGGTTTTGTATCAACAACAACCACATCCATTTTATATGTGGCTTCTGGGAATGCAAAAATTTTCACTTCAATTCCAATCAGGCTCCCTACAATAGGTACTACCCTATTGTCCATGGCATAACACCTTCCACTAGATGTATCAACTTGCAACCCTAACTCCTTCATCACTTGATAAGGCATTAGAGTTGTAGCAGCACTAGAGTCAATCATACAGTTTTTTAGCAAAAAATTATTTACAAGCAAAGTAACATAGAATGGATTAATAGAGGATGGTTCTTGTGTTACAATAGTCCCTACACATACATCAGAAATATCATTAATTGAAATTGGCTTGTCCAGGGATTTCCCTTCCTCTTGTAGAACAGGAGTAGTTCTATGTTAACTTATAAGAGCCAGGGCTGCTGCTTTGTGCTCTTCTATTTTCAACATTTCAAGCAATGGAATGGAGACCTTCATTTGGGACAAGGCATGTCTCATATCAAAGGTAGGGGAGTCAGTACAAACATCAGAGTGACCCTTTAGCCTACCAAATTTCTTTTTCACCTTGTCGGTAGTAACTTCTTATTTCCCTTTCTTTTCATCTTCAAACCCTTCATCCTTACTATTTACAATATTGGGCTTTGGGGAGTCCTTATCCTAAGGGTTACTTTTGACAAACACTGATCTAGGAACTCCCTACTCATTATCCACCTTTTTGTTCCTCAAATTGTATGAGGATTTTCCTTGAGTAATAGTAGCCACAGTTAAACTCTTGATTTCTTCTTCACTGGGCTTTCTCCATTGTCTTTCATCTGACCTAGATTCTACCATGTGAGTCTTATAGTCATCATTATCAAACTCTTCCTGATTAGACTGAGTAAATATTTGTTGTTCATAGTCAGAGAAAATCTTCCTGTTATGATCAACATCAAGGAAAATAAATTCATCATCTGAGGACTCAAGGTGCCCCATTAGTTCAGTAGTAAACATGTTAATAGAAAGCTTTTCAGATCCTTCATAATCTCCTACATATGAATCACTAGCCTCTTCTCCCAAGGCCTGGGCAACAGCACACTGGAATGGTGAGTGGGGCATATTATAGGCCACACACCAAGGGGTATTCTTCACATTATGTGCTATATTCTTTTTCAAAGGATCTAGTGTATCCCTTCCCTTTTGGGGTTCATTATTGTCAGAAACAAGCCTACCATCTTTTCAATTTGTTTTGTAAGGCATATCTCTTAGATTAGGGGCTTTGTCCTACCTTTGATAAGGTGGTCTTGTATCTTGAAAATTTCTACCACCTTTATCAAACCTTGCTGGGAAGTCTTTAGTGTTACCAAGTCCTTTGTCCATTCTATCCTCCTCTTTGGATGGCCTTGCAGGTTGTGGCCTAGTTTCTTTCCACAATCTACCTTCATCCCTTTTGTACATTTGGCCAGATGCCTTTTGATTACTCTCAATGTTTATGGCCAACTTAAAAGCATCTCTAAGGGTATGGGGATTCTTGTCTCTTAAAAGGTAAGACATCTTACCATCCATAGAATTGAAATAAGTTGTCATGCAGACTGCATCATCTAACCTCAATAATTGGAATAGTTTATACATAGCCTTTTAGAATCGACTATTAAACTTTGACATGCGCTCATTGTAATGTTTCTTGATATTATTGAACTCATTGAGCATGTAGCTAGAGTTCACATGTTCTGCATATTGCTCTTTAAAACATCTGACAAATTCTTCCCAAGATGCAATAATGTTCTCAGGTAGCCCCCTATACCAATCCCTAGCATCCTCAATCAATGATTGAACAAAGAGCTTCATTATGACATCTTCATGTTCAATGTCATAATCATTTACCTTATCTATAAAAAACTTCAGATGCTCTTCATAAGTAATAACATTATTCCTAGTAAATAATGGGATCTTCTTTCTAATTTCATTGGGGACAGCATTAGGTTGGCCAGGAATACCATCAAAAAATAAAGGCCTATATCTATCCAAATAAACTAGTCTTCTTTGGATATTTGGTTGATTCAGGGGGGTAGTTACAACATTTTGACAGGGTATAGTTCCCACTGTACCACTAGCTATAATGGGAACTTGATTAGGAACTGGTCCAGGTTGAAAGGCTTGAGCATTTGGAAGTGAAGTATTGGGCTGGCTGAATGGAGTTGTTCCTATGGTGATAGGGATAGAGGTACTAGCAGATGTGTTCATGTTAGCATGTAAGAAGGAAATCTTCCTCTTCATTTCATCAGCAGTAGCCTCCAACTCAAGTTTCTCCAGTTGAATAGCAAATTCTTCCTTTTCTTTTCTAGTCGTCTCCAAGTCCATACTTGTTTGAGAAGGTACATTAGGAGGAGCCATAATTTTCTTGGGCTCATTAATATTTATACCCACCAATTTTTGTTTTCCCTTATCAGGGATTTCTTTGGGAGCAGTTATAATCTCCTTGTTTCTCTAGATTTTAGAGGGATTCAATTGCCTTAAGACATGGCCTATTCCCTCAAATTCACCTTGTTTAGGTTTAGTATCCTGAGCCCGCTTTCTCAAATCCTCCATGTCACCAAATAAGTCCTTATTTAAACCTTAAACATCTTGGATTAAATCACTAACTTGGGTCTCATTTTTCTTGGTTCTTTTGAGAAGTTCCTGCCTCTCTATGAGCAAATCATAGATTTGTTGTTCCCTTGCTTTCAACCTATTGGCAATCTCAGCTAGTTGTTCACTCTCCTTTTTTCTTAAAGAAATCACCTCTTCTCTTAACTTCTCAAAATCATAGGAGGTGGTCTTAGTAGCAGAGGTTTCTTTTGGTTGTTCTAGAGTTTCTCTCGCGGGGAAGTAACCTACTTCTATGACCTCTATGATTACTTCTTTCTACATGTGCACACTTGGTGTAACCCTCTTGACATTTTCAGGATCATTAGAAGAGGATGAAGATTCATGAGGAAGTGGGACATGAGATCTTTCTTGAGAAGGGCCTTGGGAACTAGCAGTATTCTGACCTCTTCTAGACCATTGTTTCCTACTTGGTGTATGGAGCTCATCACCTATATTATCTTGTGGGTGATCCTTGTAATAAGACATAGTGTATCTTGGTTGACTCATGGTACAGTATGACAATTTTAGCAAAGTTTACAATAATTAGCAACTGGTAGCATAGAGTTTAGAGTCATCACCCACTTTTACACGGGAATGAAATTATTCTATACTGGTCTACAAATGCACAATAGATAGGATTTGCAATAACCTATTGCACGCTATTTAGAAGATCCCTAGCAAAGTCACCAATTTTGTTAGTGCTCAAATCTGTAGATTATCAAATACTCCTATAATCCCAATGGACATAATCTAGCAAGATGCAAACACTAAGGTAATAAGGTTAGAAAACCTTCTTCACTTCGAGTATGAATACTCAGGTGGGTGTACCTATTCCAATTCATAGTTTTGACTAAGCTTTGAATTGTGAACTAGCTCCTTCACTGTTCTGTCCTCGCTTCCAAACTCAACTCAATAAGATGAGAGAACTCTAAGTATGGCCCATATTATCCTGATACACAATATTATGATGGAAATCATGAAAGCAATAACATGAAACAATGACTTAAGGAAATTCATCCTTCTTCTTTTTAGAGTTGAACTCAAGGAAGGTTAACCTAATTCAGTGCTTCTACAAAGCATTACAAAGCATATCTATGAACTTGTCACAGAATGATTCAGGTTTGCGATTGTACAAATAAAGTAAAATGAAAGAGTTATTTAGGTTTAGGGTGGGAAATTAGTGTAAATAGATCTGAAACCAGTGCCTTATCCACTTGGGTGATAGATTCAAACCCTACCTCTGTATATAACTATCAAAACTAATTTCTTGAAACTCAAATGACATGCCTAACATACCATCCTTTTAGTTCCTACTACTATCATCAAATTCATACATGGATTAGTCATTCCCAGAGATTTCCCCTAATATTTTGCTCTTTCCTTGAAAGAAACTTACGCTTAACCCCTATATTCACCTTGTGAACAATGCATTTAAGAAAGCCTTGCAATTTAAACACATAAGAGAACTAACACATTCCATACACAAAGACAACAAAATAGTAGTAACAGAGCTTCAATATTTTGTATTAATGGTCAAAATGCATAAATCCAGTATCCTCTCACTTTTAGAAAATAAGGTTTTGTATTCAAAACCTTTCTTACAGAGTATTTTCAACCACCCCTCAAAAGAGTAAAAACTTACTATATATAACATAGCCATCTTGGAATCCTCAAAAGGATGTAACAAGCTTGGGATGGCTAGAAAAGATCCTATACTAGAGAAAAGATTACAAACTGACAAACAGATTGTAACAACATATTACAAAAATCTTTTCTCAACAATTCCGCAAGTGGCATCTTTGTCTAAAGATATTTCAGAGTAGTTGCTGAATTTGCTGCATGAATGATGACTGCCATTTCGACTAACTTACATCATCCTTTGTTTGAAACTTTCTCTCTCTTGATTTTTGGATTAGGTGCCATCTGCAGCTCTATTCTTATTCTTCCTCTATAAGTTGGACAACTGGCCTCTTTTTCTTCTTTATTGTTAGCTTCTCCCAAGCCGCTACTTCATCATTTGATGGCCAGTTGTAAGTCTGCAATTCTTGTAACACGCTAACTTGCTTATCCCACATGGAGTTAGTTATATTTTTGGCTTCTATGACAAAGCGTATGCAATCATTTTCAATTTTAAAAAGACTGTCAATTATGCTATTACACCTCTCAAAATCCAAAGTATTGTCACTATTAAGGAAACCATCTTGTGTAATCACCAATTGATCCATTGATAGTTTCCATTCCTCCAACTTGATCAGGTTTCCATTGTCATCACATACCACAGGTAGATACTTGCTATAATGTTTATCAAACATAAACAAATTAACCCTCACCTAGTTGGACTTACCTTTAAAAAACTTTGAAACATCATTGATTAAGCCAACCTTCTCAAAAACTTCTGTAACTACTCCAGGGATCTCAGCCTTATGCTCCTATAGATTATCAAGTTTATCAAACAAAAAACTTCTTCTAGACCAAAGTCTATGAAGTGGCTCCAAAGCAGCGAATGATTCATTTACCTTTTTGTTGGTCTGGTGCAATTGGCTAACTGATTGATAAACTATATCCATTTTCTCTATTATCTTATCTAAATTGTATTGCACAATCTTTGACATGGTTTCCAAAGATGCCTCTATCCTTATCTTATCCAAATATTTAGTAGGTCTCTTAGGTACTTCTTCATCAATTTGAATTGGGACCTCAATCTACACAGGGGGGACAACAACTACCTTCGAATCTTCTTCAAGCTTAACATTTATCTCTGTCAATTCATCATCTAGCTCTTGATTTTCATCAATTTTAAGTCTCTATCCTTGGCCACTAGGTTTTCACTTTCAAACAACTTAGAGTACCTTTCAGATAATTGAGCTATTTTTCCCTCATTCAGGTTAGCCCAATGAGTTACTGCCTTAGAAACTTCAAGGTCAGTTGTATTCTGTACAGTCCAAATAATCTGATTCCCTTCCATTTTATCCTCTATACTCAATAGAGATGGCTTTTGAGTCCTAGGGGCCATGGACCACATTGCAATAGCCTGAGACTTAGGGTCATAGACATTTCCTTTTATCATATCACCAATGTGAACCTCATATGACAGGCTGCCCTATGGTTGCTTTCTTATTTGATCTATGATGAAAGCAGAAGTCAGATCCCATCCTGGAGTCAATAGCATTCCACTTGACTTGACCAGTTGTCTAGCTTCATCTACAGTTATGGGATCAAAGCTAGGATCATAAGAATTTAAGGCTCTCAATGTTTCTTCACTTGGCTCCATACCTTCAAGCAGAAGTTTCCTCACTTCTTGTTGCTTATTCCAAACAAGGAAACTCTCGAATTCAGCAGTTTTAATATACTGGTCATCACTCAAAAATCCCTCCTGATAGACCTCTCTGATATCCTTTTCTAACCACAGGGACTGTTCCTTATCTATTTCATCAATGGCCATCTTCTTTCCTTCTCTTATTTCTTTTCTCAATTGGTGATGGTAAACCCTATCACCTGGCACTAGAGAAAATGCTCTATCAATTGTTCTCTTTTATTTTTCCTACCTTGAAGGCTCTCCTACCTCAAGCCTCTCTTTCTTCAAGTGTGGCTCTAGAGTATCCCCTATTTTTGGTTGGTCTTCAACAGGCCTAACACTTTGTTCCTCTTCCATTTGTGGCAGGCTGTTCCCTTCCTATGACTCATCAGAAAACTCCTCTTGATCAGAAGATGAATAGTCTTTCCTTTTCTTTTGTTGACTCTGGTCAATCAACTTCTCCAATTGATTTGATAGAGTGTCATGCATCTCTATCATCTTGTCAATTCTTTCTAAATAGGGAAGGTCAGGGAAGAAACCATCAAAAGGAAGCTGGGCTGCCATCACCTTTTTTGACAAGTCTATCAAATCAAAGTACCTGTTCCATCTCCTTTTGACCTCATCGTCATCAATGATGTTTTTGACTACATCTTCCTCATCCAAGCCTTCATGTTCTTTAATCACACTAATGTTTGGAATATATAGCATCCTGACAATTTTGACAAAGCCCTCAGGATCTACATGTCTACAAGCACTAGTAGTCATTTTGAACTAATTTAACCATGTAGTAATTTGAGGAAATGCCCTCTTTCCTACCAGGAAGTCACCTATCTTGAATTGCCTAGGTGTGAATGTACCCTTCTTGTGAGGGGCTAGAAGTTCTCTGTCTATCCACATCAACTGCCACACAAATTCTAAACAAGAAACCCTTGGAGGCACAAATTTTTGTAACAGATGTGGGGGTTGGGGGCAACCGTAGACTCTCAAAATTGTAGCATTCTCCCCCAAGTAAAAATCACCTCAATTGTGATCTCCTTCCCATTTGTTCACAAATTGCACTGGTCATAGGAGCCTAAGGACCCTTGGGGATATCCTTGTAGTATTGACACCTAACATCCTTATAAGAGAATAAACAATGAAATTCTGAAAGATACAAAAATTCCCCTCATTGGAAGTAGAATTCCACTTCCTCACCCATAATTGCATCGGATTATACTAGCCTTCAAATTTGAACCTCGGCTTCAGCATGTTCAAATCAAAATTATTAATGTTGAAGAACAAAATTAAATGCATTAGCAAAGAATAATGCATGAACTTAATTGGGCTCTTACAATCCTTGACAGAAATCAAACCCTCATGCATTCTATCAATGAAATACTGAATGTAATCATATTCAGTATTAACCAAAGAATTTTGGATGTCTAGGATAATCATCAAAAGATCAGCTGGTAAAAAATCTGCATTCGCTTCAATTCCCAAAACCCTACACAACCCATAACAAGTTTTCTTCATTTAATGCTAAAGGGATTTAAATTGGTAAGGGGTATTCATGTGAGCAGGGAGGGGAGCTATATACTTATCCTATTTTGGGATATGCTTAGTTATTTGGTCCTTCACTATCCCTATGTTCTTCTTTTTCCTCTCCTTTTCTTTGCTCAGGTCAATTTTAGTAGAAGTGGATGTATCGACATTAAAAGCCTTCATGAACGAACCCCTATCAAGAGTAACCAAAGCTGACTGGTCCTCTTTCCTAATAGTCTTAGAAATAGGGTCGTAACACCTATTTAGAGAAACAATTAAATCTACATCCAGGAATACATCAGGCACTACTAATTTCCCTAACCCCAAAGCCCAACCATTACATACAGGGATATGACTATCTCTATTTTTATAAAAGAAGTTGAAGATAGTATAACCTGTGCTATTCAGTGTGATAGGATCTCTGCAAAACCCTAGAACATCTTCAAAAATGTCATCAGGAGCTCTTTTGTTCTGACTGGAACTAGGTAGCAATTTCAAAAACTCGTCTAAATAATTAGGCTTGCCCTTGTCTTCACCACCTTTAGATTTTGCTTCACTGCTGGAAGATGTTGCGCTTCTCTCAGGTTGACTCATCTTTGCTACAGAATTATCTTCAATCTCTACAAAATGGATTCACTTGGTGCTCAAAAATCACTTCAGAATGACACAATTCTCTTCGAATGATTTTGGACATAGGAAATAATGAGATTAACTTATTTATCAATGCAGATCAAGTGTGTACAACTACCACAATTACTGCAAATCTCCTTAATTGTTTCCACATTCAATTTCATATACCATCAGATTTCAAATTTTGAGTTAGCCGTGTTTGGATGTTGACAGATAAATTAAACAACTCGAAAACAAGGCAAAGAGGAAAATGATTGAGATCCTGCACTTTAAACCTGTTTACATCATGCAATCTTCCTTTGAAACTGATTGGATGGCTCATTTTTTTACTTTCCAACTTGATACTATACTTTGTCCATGTAGGCAACGGTCCCTTTTCTTTTCTTTTATTACCTTTTCCAACTAGGCCGATTCAGAAAATCCGTGACTAAAAGCTTCTTGTGATCACTTAATATAATGTTAACCCTAGCATATATTCAGAGAACTAGCCACCAAAGCCTTTGCAGGTTCTCAAAATGCAATCCTTAACTCATGATACTTTTTAGGAATTAGCGAACACAGTGACACCCTTCGAGCACTTGACTATAGTTATGATTTGGTGAACCAGTGAACAAAGCCATCTCGCATTCTCTTAATGTCTTGGCTAACTGTTAAATCTTTTGGAGATTCAGTGAATAAAGAGTTCACACATTCACTTAATGGATCACTTAACTGGTAAATTACTTGGAGAACTGGTGAAGCCTTTACTCTCTGAATCACTGATTCTTTACTTTACCATCATCTTTACTCTAAGATTCTAAATCAACCGTTGATCTTGTTGATGATCTACGGCTTTCACTAGTTCATTGAAATATTTGATCCTTGTTCATTTCATTATGAGGTTCAGTGAACAAAGGATTCATTGAATCACCAGATCATATTAAACACTGAGTATTTCAATTCATGACTAAGCTACTGAAGACTCAAAACTTTGGCAACCCTTTTATTCACGCATTCGCCAAATGATTATGCCTTTTACCTTTTTCTTTTAGAGAACCCGTGACCACATGATTCATTGAATCACTAAATCATTTAGCTTCTTACTAATCTATTCCAAGAACAAGCGAACACTTGAAACAACCCGTTCCACCAAATTCTTCATACCAAACTGTCAGGGCCGCCAAACTTAGAAGTCTTTACATAGTCACTCATTCAGCAAATGAAACATGTAGGACCCAATAATATCTAAGATTAAATGACAACCATCAATCCTAACAATGATCTATGATATTCACCAAGTTGCTAGGTTATTTTGCCCTTAACCGCTAGATTTAGAGAATGAGAGATAACCGTTGTCACCAAGTCACTGAGTGTAAGCAAAGAACCGCCAAGGAATACACAAATTGGAGATAATGAATTCACCAAATCACCAAATGTTTTCTGATAACCACCAAATATTTAGAGACTACACGAACAAAGATAATCACTTAGCATTTTTAACATATTCTCCAGTTCACTGAATAGTTGAGGTGTTCACCGGGAGACTTAGAGACCATGCGACTAAAATGATGCTTAGCATAAGATTGACTTGTTCGCTGAATCGCCAAATACTATATGAGAGATGCTATGACCTCTTCCGATTCAGCGAACACAAAAAATTAAACACGTGCATGATTTAATCAGCTTAAGTGACTTAAAAAGGTAATAATGAAATAGAACAATAAGGGCTAATCATGAGGAATTTTGCCTTGTTTTCGACATTTTCAAAAATGAAACCTAGGGTTAGGGTTTTGAAGTGGGCTATGACAATTTTTTGAAGAACTTCTGACACCTGTACCTAGGAAGACTTCACAGACCAGAGGACTAAACCAATGTTTGGACAAAAACCTCAAAAAATCAAGAATATACCCAACAGGACCTTAGGCTCAATTTATGAAACTCTTTTGTATAAGTGGAAACATCCATCTCTTTTTTCCTTAGATTCAATCTCCTTCTATGCTACTAGATTTCATAATCTACTAGCAGGTATGCTTCTCTTACTTTTTTTACCATAACTTTCCAATTAGAAATTGGATTCTTTCCCTCTTTCTCCCTTTCCTCCTGGAGATAATTCCACCAAGTTAGAGCTTGGCCTCTACATCTTGATTTGGCAACTTTGGCCCTTTGTGCCTCAGAGATCTCTTCACATTCAAAGTGATTCTCCATACCCTCTATCCATTGCATGATAAGTTTTGTGTCCATTCTACCAGTAAGAAGTGGAATACCTTCAAGTGCCTTGCCAGTGATGGCCTTTATTGCCTTTAAGAACTGCTCATCTTGAGTAGGAGGATAGGGTGTAGGAAAATCATCATCTATAGTATTCTCTTTCTCTTTAGCATCATATTCCTCCAATCTAACATTGAATTTTTTTTCCTTTTCTTAGACATCATCCAATAGTTTTTCCATCTGAAATAATCTTTCTTGTAGGAGCCTATTTGCTTCCTCCTAGTCTTCTACTTTCTTAGCTAGCTCTACATTAGTCACCATCTTCTTCTTCTGAGATGACCCTACTAATTCCTCTAAAGGTTGAAACATTCACTCTCCAACTATCCACTTCCCAAGCCTTGTTAGGCTCTGATACCAATCTGATGGGTAGATTGGGATAGACTAGCTTAGTCTATGCTCCTTGATCATTATCTTGGATCACTAGTGTGCTCTACTCACTCCCTATGGTCTCTAGGATCCCTCTTCTCAATAGGATCCCCTGACCTAGCCCAATCCAACAACCAATATTGAACTCTCCTTCCTCTTAGATTTCTTTCACACTTTATAGCTTTATACCCTTACATAGGCTAATAAGGGTTTCTCGGCTTTGTAATCTCCTCAAGCTCTAAAAAAGGTGGACATGTCTCCCAAGGTGTTTTCTTGACCAACTAAGTGACTCCAAAATATTGGGTAAGCTATCTTGTTACCTGATCTCATCATTTCTTCCCAAAATAGGGCTACTAGAAAAGAGCCCCAATTAGGCCTCCTCTCTCAGTTTTAGGACTTTTGACCTACTACCTTCACCAAATCATGGCTAATATTCCATAGATACTTGCATTAATTTCCCCATGCCTCAAGGATTTTTAGGGTTTTAGGTCTTCAACTATCCGTATAATGCTCTAACCAGAAATGAGGGTTTCTAGGGCTTTTTGAGCTTGGCAGGGTCATAGAGACAATTTGCTTGTATAATCATTGTTTAATGGATTGGTGAAAACCTCTCCTTCACACCAATTAACCTTTACTCATCCTTCTTTAACTCCTCCAAAGGGTTTTACTTGAAGTCTTCACCCTTGTCTTCTAGAGCCTTCACAACAATGACCTCACCTAGTCGGGCACAGTCCAAGCTCACCTAGGGCTTGGTCAAATAAATGCTTGTACACACATTCTAGGACCCTACTTGCATATATATATAATAGGGTCTATAATAACAATCCCAAGGTTTCATGGTGTTTCCATAGTGGGGATAGGAGTTACAGGCCCATATTTACATGCCTCTCCAAATTTGACAAAGGACTAGTGGATTCAAACTAAAAATAAGAACACACACAAACTTGTAGAGAAACTAATCTAAACTCAAAAAAATTAAATTAAATACACAAATGCAAATTTAAAATTCCAAATATCTTAATTTCTATTCATTAACTCTTGAAAATCATGCCATTAGTCTTGAATGGCATTCCAAAATACAGTCACAGTCTGGTTTTACTAATTCAAAGCCGTAGACAATGATCTCCCACCCTTGGATTAGGGTTTTTCCAAACATAAATAGTATTTTATTTGGGGTTTGAGCTTAGATAGGGCTCTTAGATGCTTGGCTAAGGTTTGAACCCAAATTGGAAATAGTTTCTAAGTTGCTATGCAACTTTTTGAGCAACTTTTGTTGCTTGAGCAATTTTTGGTCTCTTCACATCCTAAGACCATTCCTACGTCTAAAATAAAGCACACATGTGTTCAAACATTCAAAACCCCTATTTTAATACTTTGACCTATTCTAATATCATGTGATATCAGAATGATATCATTCCCTAAATCACTATACAGTCATAAAGAAAGACAAGACTATGACCCTAGGATCCTAACTAGACCCTACACACACCAAGTGAGCTCAAGGTTCTTATTTTACTTACAAGAATTCATCAAGAATTTCTTCATAAAATTTTTTTTGCTAGTGGGAGCCCTTAGAAGGGTTCTCCTACACCATACTCCCTCTTGGCATAGATTAAGGCACTTTGGGGTTGAGAAGGGCTAGGTCTATGCCTAGTTTCTTGAAGTGGCTTTCCTCTACCCAAGTAGCTTCAGACTCAGGTTGACCTACCCATTTGACTAAGTGCTCCATATACACTTGATGCTTGGTGGACTTCTTCACTCTAGATTCCAAGACTTGTTCCTCTATAGGCTGCTTCCTTTTTAGCATGGCATTGCTATCTAGATCCTACAACACCTTTGATTGATCCTCACCTTGCTATGCTATGTCTCCTTTGAACAAGACCAGGTCAACAACATTGAACACTGGTGAGATAGCTAAATCTAATGGAAGATCCACCTTATAGGCATTTTCTCCATATTTGGTAATAATTTTACAAGGCCCTACTCTTCTCATTTGCAACTTAGTAGGCACACCTTTTTGCATCCTTGCTTTGCTTAAATGGACCATCACATAGTCCCCTTCCTTGAACTAAACTTCTTTTCTTCTTTCATCTACTTTAGCCTTTAGCTTTTGAGTGGACTCTAAGATGGCCTTCTTCACCTGTTCTTGTACCTCCTTGATAGTTTGAGTGAAGCCCTCTACTTCGCCACTCCTCATCTCCATTAAACCAAGGTCTCTTAATTCACACACTCCTCTAGGGTGTCTTCCATACACAACCTCAAAAGGACTCCTACCTATGGTCCTATTAACACTATCATTATAGGCATACTCTACTTTTGGAATGACTAGATCCCAAGTCTATCCATACTCCTTGGTCAAGCACCTCAGCAAATTTTCCAACACCCTATTTATAACTTCATTTTGACCATCAGTTTATGGATGGTAAGCTAAGATGAATGAGAGATTGGTTCCTAACCTTTTCCATAAGGTTTTCCAAAAATGACCCATGAACTTACTATCCCTATCTGACACAATACTCAATGGGAGTCCATGAATCCTTACAATCTCTTTGAAGAAGAGATGTGCTATATAGATTGCATCATGAGTAGTTCTACATGGAATGAAATGACTCATCTTAGAGAACTGGTCTACTACAACATAGATGCTATCCATACCTATTTTTGTTTTAGGGAGTCCAACCACAAATTCCATGCTTACACACTCCCAAGGCCTATTTGGAATTGGTAAGGGTTGATAAAGCCTTGCATTGTTTGAACCTCCTTTAGCCCTTTGGCACACACCACACTATTCCACATATCTTCTTACATCCCTTGGCAACTTAGGCCAAAAATAGTACCTTTTTACCAACTCCATGGTTTTTTTAATGCCAAAATGCCACTTAGGCTCCCATTTTGCTTCTCTTGGATCAAATTTTCCCTCATAGATCCTCTAGGCACACATAGATGATTGCCCTTGAACAAGAGTCCATTTTGAAGGGTGTAATCTACATACTCACTATGAAAGTGATTCTCAAACTCTTGGCATACCTTATAGGCTTTGGATAAGTCTTCATCCTCATCATAAAGATCCTTAAAACCTTCTATTCCTATGCTCTACAACTGGACTTCTTGGAAAATCAATATCTTTCTACTTAAGGCATCTGCCACCTTGTTGAGCTACCCCTTCTTGTGCTTAATAGTGAAAGTGAAGGATTGGAGATACTCCATCCACTTCAACTGTCTATTTCTAAGATTCTCTTTTGTATTAATGTAACTTAAGGCTTGGTTGTCTATGAACACCATGAATTCTTTTGGAAGGAGGTAATGTCTCCACTTCTTGAGGGATTGCACTAATGCATATAACTTTAGATCATAGGCTGAATAACTCTTCTTTTATTTATTGAGTTTCTCACTGAAAAATGCCATAGGCCTTCCCTCTTGACTCAATACACCCCCTACTACAACACCACTTGAATCACATTCAATTGTAAACAATTTGTCAAAAGTAGGTAAGAGTAAGATAGGCCTGGTAGCTACCTCTTCCTTCAATGTTTGGAATGCTTTGTCAGCTTCCTCAATCCACTTGAACTTATTCTTAAGTCCTCCCTTGATGGTTTCAAGCACTAGTGCACATATGCCACTAAAATTTCTCTCAAATTTCCTATAGAATTATGCCAAACCATGAAAACTCCTAACTTCAGTTCCTATTTTAGGGGCAGGCCAATTCAAGATTGCCTCCACCTTGCTTGGGTCCATCTTCAAAGTACCCCTGGACACCACAAATCCTAAGTAGACTAGTTCTTGCTGCATGAACTCACATTTCTCTATTTTGATAGCCAATTGTTCCTCATGTAGCCTCTTCAAGACTAACCTTAAGTGCTCAAGGTGTTCTGCTTTGGTTTTTCTATAGATGAGTATGTCATCTAGGTACACCACCACAAATCTACCAGTGAAGTCCTTCAAGACTTCATTCATCAACCTCATGAAGGTGTTTGGGGCACTGGTAATCCCAAATGGCATCACAAACCATTCATATAACCCATCTATTATCTTAAAGGTGGTCTTCCACTCATCACCCTCCTTACTCCTTATTTGATGATAACCACTTTTAAGATCAAACTTAGAAAAATACATAGCACCTGCTAAATAGTCCATCAAGTCTTCTATCCTTGGAATTGGGAATCTATACCTGATAGTAATCCTATTGATGGCCCTTGAATTAGTGTAAATTCTCCACTTGCCTCCCTTCTTTGATGCCAACACCATCAGAATTGCACATGGGCTTATGCTTTTCTTGATTAGTCCTTGATCCAATAGCTCTTGCACTTGCCTTGCTACTTCTTTGTTTTGATTAAGGGTAAGCTTGTATGTTGCCTTGTTAGGTAGAGATGCACCAGGTACAAATTCTATTTGATGACTTATAGCCCTTCTTGGAGGAAGTGTTGCTATTGCTCCATCACTTACAATGTCTTTGAATTCCTCTAACATCTGCTTCACCTCTTTAGGTGTCTCTATCTATAACTTATGTTCCTCTTCTTTTGGCTTGACATCAATGGTACATCCAACTATTTCATCATCATGTAATGAGTGTAGGAATTTCTTCCCACTGCTAAGCAACACAATAGGTGTCCTTGAGGCTCCTTCATCATTATCTTTTAGAGACTAAATCTTGAATGTCTTACCATCCTTCTTGAAGTAAATGGAGTTCTCTTTTGCATCATAGATCACTTTCCTATCAAATTTATAGGGTCTTCCCAATAGGAGATGGTAGGCATCCATTGGTAGGACATCACAAATAACCTTGTCCCTATATCCTCCAATGGAAAACTCCACCCATGTCTGCTCATTCACTAACACACTCTTCTCTTGATTCAACCAATTCACCTTGTAAGGGTTTGCATGGGGAATCTTTGTAAGTTTTAGCTTCTTTGCTACTTCATTTGATATGATATTGTCAATTGATCCTGAATCAACTATCACCTTGCAAAATTTTCCTTGGATCTTGCATCTGACTCTAAAAAGATCTCTCCTTTTCTTGGGTTCTCCTTGGGTAGGTTTCCTTATGAGAACTCTCCTAAACATCAAGTTCTCCCCCATCTCTAATTCTAGTTTTCTTACCCCATTGGTGCATGAGAAACTAACATCTTCTTGGGCATAATCTACCCTCTTTTCATTGCTAGAGCTTGTAGGTTTGTTAGGACACCTATAAGCAAGGTGTCCAAGCTGTTCACATTGATAACATTTCATTGTGGAAAAGTAGGAGCTACTTCTTCCTAAACTTCTTCCTCTACTACCATGAGACCCTCTTCCTCTACTAAAAGTACCTCTTGTACTAGTCTCTGCAACTTTTTCTAGGAGTCTACTCTCTCCTTGGATTCTTGAGTCACCTCCTCTACCACTTGAACCTCCTCTTTGATCCCCTCTAGAGTCTCTACCTCTACCTCTATTTTTAGAGTTGGGTTCTTGCTTGCTTCTCTACTTTTCTTCTATCTTTTGTGCCATATGTTGACACCCAAGAACTATGGTAGGAATGAATAAGTTCATCTCCTCTGCTATACTCCATTTTAGCCCACTCAAGTATCTTGCCACCTTGATACTCTCCTCTTCCTTCACTTTGGACCTTAGGCTCAATTTATAAAATTGTTTTGTATAAGTTGCAACATCTGTCTCTTTTTTCCTTAGATTCAATGTCCTTCTGTGCTACTAGATTTCATAATCTATTGGTAGGTATGCTTGTCTTACTTTGTTTACCATATCTTTCCAATTAACAATTAGATTCCTTCCCTCTTTCTCCCTTTCTTCTTGGAGATAATTCCACCAAGTTAGAGCTTGGCCACTCAACCTTGATTTGGCCACTTTGACCTTTTGTGCCTCAGAGATCTCTTCACATTCAAAGTGATTCTCCATACCCTCTATCCATTACATGACAAGTTTTGTGTCCATTTTGCTAGTAAGAAGTGGCACACCTTCAAGTTCCTTGCCAGTGATGGCCTTTATTACCTTTAGGAACTACTCATCTTGAGTAGGAGTATCAGGTGTAGGCACCTCATCATCTATAGTCTTCTCTTTCTCTTTACCATCATGTTTCTCCATTCTAAC
Source organism: Chamaecyparis obtusa (assembly GCA_027943335.1). Classification (NCBI taxonomy): domain Eukaryota; kingdom Viridiplantae; phylum Streptophyta; class Pinopsida; order Cupressales; family Cupressaceae; genus Chamaecyparis; species Chamaecyparis obtusa. The sequence continues at coordinate 250,052 of BSBK01005845.1, read as the reverse complement.
ATTGACTTTGTCTACTTTTTCTTGGACATCATCCAATAGTTGTTCCATCTAAAACAATCTTTCTTGCAGGAGTCTATTTGCTTCCTTCTAGTCTTCTACTTTCTTAGCTAGCTCTACATTTATCATCATCATCTTCTTCTGAGATGACCCTACTGATTCCTCTAAAGGGTGAAACATTCACTCTCCAGCTATCCACTTCCCAAGCCCTGTTAGGCTCTAATACCAATCTGATGGGGAGATTGGGATAGACTAGCTTAATCTATGCTCCCTAATCCTTATCTTGGATCACTAGTGTACTCTAATCACACCCTATGGTCTCTAGGATTCCTCTATCCAATAGGATCCCCTAACCTAGCCCAATCCAACCACCAATATTGAACTCTCCTTCCTCTTAGCTTTCCTTCACACTTTCTAGCTTCATACCCTTACATAGGCTAATAAGGGCTTCTTGGCTTGCTCATCTCCTCAAGCTCTAAAAAAAGTGGAGATGTCTCCCAAGGTGTTCTTTTGACAAACTAAGTGACTCCAAAAGATTGGGTTAGCTGGCTTGTTACCCAATCTCGTCATTTCTTCCCAAAATAGGGCTACTAGAAAAGAGCCCCAATTAGGCCTCCTCTCCAGGTTTTTAAGACTTTTGACCTAATTCCTTCACCAAATCATGGCTAATCTTCCATAGAGACTTCCATTAATTTCCCCATCCCTCAAGGATTTTTAGGGTTTTAGGTCTTCAACTGTTCGTACAATGGCCTAACCAGAAATGAGGGTTTCTAGGGCTTTTTGAGCTTGGTAGAGTCACAAAGACAATTTTCTTTTATAAATAACTTTAATGTATTGGTGGAAACCTCTCCTTCACACCAATAAGTCTTCACCCTTGTCTTCTAGAACCTTCATAACACTGACCTCACCTAGCCGGGCACAGTCTAGGTTCACCTAGGGCTTGGTCAAATAAATACTTGCACACACATTCCAGGGCCCTACTTGCACATATATATATATATATATATATATATATATATATATATATATATATATATATATATATATATATATATATATATATATATATATATATATATATATATATATATATATATATATATATATATATATATATATATATATATATATATATATAATAGGGTCTATACTACCATATCCCAAGGTTCCATGGTGTTTCCATAGTGGAGATAGGAGTTACATGCCCATATTTACATGCCTCTCCAAATTGGACAAAGGACTGGTGGATTCATACTAAAAACAAGAATAGACACAAATTTGTAGAGAAAATAATCTAAACTCACAAAAATGAAAGTAAATACACAAATGCAAATATAAAATGCCAAATATTTTAAGTTCTATTCATTAACTCTTCAAATTCATGCTATTAGTCTTGACTCACATTCCAAAATATAGTCACAGTCTGGTTTTACTAACTCAGAGCTGTACACAATAATCTCCCACCCTTGGATTAGGGTTTTTCCAAACATAAATAGTATTTTCCTTGGGGTTTGAGCTTAGATAGGGCTCTTAGCCACTTGGGTAAGGGTTGAACCCAAATTGGAAATAGATGCTAAGCAACTTTGAAAAGTTGCTATGCAACTTTTTGAGAAACTTTTGTTGCTTGAGCAATTTTTGTTGTCTTCACATCCTAATATCATTCCTAGGTCTAAAACAAAACATACATGTGATAAAACATTCAAAACCCCTATTTTAAGACTTTGACCTATTCTAAGATCATGTAACATCAGGATGACATCATTCCCTAAGTCACTATATAGTCATAAAGAAAGACAAGACTATGACCCTAGGACCCTAACTAGACCCTACACACACCAAGTGAGCTCAAGGCTCTTATTTTACTTACAAGAATTCATCAAGAAGTTCTTCATAAAAAAATTTCTAATGGTGGGAGCCCTTAGAAGGGTTCTCCTGGACCATCAATTAATCATATACTACCTTGCATTAACTACACAAGACTCAATTCATCATATATCAACTTCTACACTATTCTAAGTTCCTATTCTACTGTATTTTTCATGAATTAAGTACTTTGAGAAGGGTTAGGTAGAGATTCATTCTTACCATTTGATACTTCCCCTTTTTTATTATCTTTAGTACTGAATGTGTCTCCTTGATATGTGGCTTTAAAAAACTTCACTTCTTTTGAATTACTACTGCATCCTTTCTAACTGTTACTTGTACTTTCATTTCTCTTGTATGACTTCTAGGGTTAGGATTAGGATGAGAAACCCTATTTTTCATTCTACAAAACCTTGATGTATGCCCAATATTGTTACATATCTAACAAACTATTCCATTGTTTCCATATCTTGGTCCAGATTGATTGATTTGTGATATGTAGTTTCTAGCAATGTGTCCAACTTTGTTGCATCTATAACATACTACTCCATTTCTTCTATTCATATCTTCGATAGGTCTTTTATCTGCATGGTTAGTATTTCTAAACATTCTACTACTATTATTATTCTCAATAAATTTAGGTTTTCTACATTCCATAGCTCTATGTCAAAAACCATGACAATTATAACAATAACCATTAAGGGGTTTAAATTGCTTACTTGTGCAATATTTCTTCATATGACCAAAAGTATTACAAACAAAGCATCTACCTTTAAATTCTCTTTGTGTACCTTTAGGTGACTCCTCTTGCTTAGGTGGTTCTTCATCTTTAGGTTCATCATTTGATTTATCAACTGTATCAGCCTTCTTCTCATCTATACTTTCAACTACTTTTAGCTCTAGTTCCTTGCTTCTTCATTTACATTGGATGAGTTGATTCCAAGACCAGGTTTATCATAGAATGGTTTTTGATAAGACATTTGTTCATTAATCTTCTCATTAGTTGAATATAATCTTTCAAGTTGCTGCTTAGATTGAGTCAGTTCACCTTTCACATTTGTATTGTATTTCTCAAGTTTAGCATACTGCAAATTGACTTTCTCAAGTTTCGATGTCACTTTACCAAGTTTAACTTTTAGCCCTTCATTATCAAGCTTCAGATTTTCATTCTCAAATTTTAGATTTTCTTCATTCTTTCTATTTCCATCTTTCAGACTTAACTTCAGATTTGATATCTTCAATTCATGTTTAAGGATCTCATTCTCTTTTTCTAGGTTGTCATCACAATCTTCAATTTGAATTTTGGATTCCTTTTTTGATTTCTGATATTCCAACTTATTTTTTAGTTTCTCAATGAATTTATTTACATCATCATATTTTCCTTTTAGAGTGTCTCTTTCTTTAGTAAGCATATCAATCTATTCAAGAGCTTCTTCAAGATTCTTCTGTAGCAGAGCCATATCCATAGAGATCTTACTCAAGTTGCTAGGCTTTCCTTGAATGATTCTTTTCTGAGTAACTCAGCTCTAATAATAATTGTTAAAAATAGGGAATACTGAGGGGGGGGGGTGAATTAGTATTCTACAAACTTTTAATTTTTCCTAATTATGGATAAATAGATTATCTTAATGCATGCATAACACAATAAACTAAAGAACATGCATAGCAATAAAACAAATGAACTCATAACACATTATTTGTTCTCAAGGAAACCCTGGCTAAGGGAAAACCCTGGTGGGTATGGTACCCACAAAGATCCACTAATCAAAAGCATCTTGTTAAAGATGTTGACCCTGCTAGGAGCCTATTACATGCATACAGTGTCTCAGTCTTGATTAAGGGACTTTAGGCCTAGTTAGAAGCCTCAACCCTGCTAAGAGTTGGTAGTACAAAATGAGATTACTAGATGAGCCCACTACCCAAACAAGTAATGTACAATAGTTACAAATTAAAAAATAAGTCAAGGTACTTAACCTTATACTACTTACAACTTCACATCAATATCTCTTCGCTTGCTTTTTCACTATCACTATTGCTCTTACTTCTATGTGCATGTGTAATTACAATTACATCATTACATCTCTTTATACAAGTTATTAACACTAATAACTCTTATAGTCAGCTTGTCATAAGAATTATACAAAATATATCTTTACTCAAGGGTTAACATCTAGGATGTCCTCCCTTTATATTGTTAAGACATTATTTTGGTAAACAAAATAATCCCTTAACTCTTTACCAATTTTGTCTTCATACTCTGTCCTGTCAGCTAGACACTATCTTCAGTAACACTATCATAACTTCTTCCGTACATGTCGTACTAACTTGCACTCTTAGGTGAGTCTTCTATAGTCACCATAGTATCTATGTTCAAGTGCACAAGCACTGAACTTACTACAATTGTCATTGCTAATCAAAACTATCTTTGGGTATACTGGTAAAAATACTGTCTCATACTTAGACAATTTTTCTTTGCGCTCTGTCATACTTGCTCTCTATCCTATGTGATCTTCATGTAGATCATATGTTTCCATAATGAAAACATTGAAGTATCTAACTTAGCCAAATTGCCAACAATCTTAACAATATTACTCTTAATAGTGCAAGTGTTTGGATATATTTTTTTAGATGGTTTTTCTAAGTTAAATATTGTGTTATTCATTATTTTTATGATAAATGGTTTAAGAGTTTCTAACTTTATGGTAACTCTTCTGTTAAAATTGAGCAGTATTATGGTCATCATTCCCTTCAATTCTATTGTGAATCATGATTACTTTACATATTGAATCTTGTTTCCTCTAGACTAACAAGTGGAAGATATATCCATTCTTAAACATTGCATACATATGTATTTATATTTCTATCTACGAATGTGGGTCTATCTATTTAGAAAGCACTCAATGCATTATTAGCTTTGATCCTTCTTATTAAACTATGGTAAAAATTTCTCACCCTACCAAAAGACATCTTCATAAAATCTATGTTGCTTAACCATATTCTCATTTGACCATATCTTACCCCAATCACATTATAGGTAGGAATTTTGATTATTTTTTCCCTTGTTAACGATAAGGATTTAATTAATTATCATTAATTAAATACCCTTATATTAATAATTCCATAGTTTATAACCTTCAGTTAATTAATCACATTAAACCTAGCTTATTGTACATTTTAAATGGAGTTCCAACTTGCATAGCTACTATGTTTTTTTCTTATTCATTTTAATTTAATGTTTACATTGTAACTAACAATGATTATCACCAATTCAAATAAGATAAGAAGAATTTTTATAATTTTTTAATACCTCTATGTTTGAACATAGATTCATTAAATCTATGTTTATATTTGACTTTAAAGTTAATGAATTTAGAGTTAATGAACCTACTATTATAAGTAAATTTAGAATTAATTTATAAGAAATTTAAAATTTCAAAAAATATGTAGACGTAAAGCATCAAATTTCCTACCAATAGTGAAATGCTTTTAGAGTTAAGGTCAAGTGAAAAGAAAAAAATTAGAATAGAAAAGAGGTAAAATATTTTAATATTATAGTTTAATTAACCTAAGAAACTTGCATAAGAAAATTTGGAAATGAGGAAAAAGATAGAATAGAAGGTCCTAAGATCTAGTGTCAATGGTCCACATGAGAGTCAAATGAATGGAGCAAAAAACATGGTAGCTATGAAAGTTGTAAGCTCCATTTAAAAAATAAATTTGATTCATTTTCAAGAAATATATAAACTTATGATCAATATGTCGATATTGGGTACATTATAGTGTCTAGAATTTTTGATAATATAAATAAAGTAAATGTGCATGCTAAAAAATTATTATATTTAGAGAATATAAATAGAAATAAATTAAAAAGAATGCATTGAAATTTAGGAATAATTATATTTGGACATATTTGACTTACTATTTATTATGTTCTATTGAAATCATAAATCATTAACTTGTAACTCTAAAATTTATAATCCAACCATGCAATCAACACTACAAGGAGGAAATAGGAGAAGGAGATATTGAACCTCAAAAGTCATGTACACAATTTATTGGAAAGAATAGAACCATGCAGAAGATGAGCATAGAGCATACAAATAGATATTTTATTATGAAAGTCATACCAAAATCATTTAGATTTATTGTCATTATGTCATTGGGAAAATGCCAATGAAGCTTTTAATGACATGTAAATATGTACTAGCCTTGATACAATAATTACACTTGAATACATTGGCAATCAGTTAAAAGGTGAACAATGAAATGTAGTACTTATATATTAGCAAAAAAATTCGATGAGTTTTTCTCATGTATTGAACTTCTTGGATATAATTGAGCACATTAACATCATCTAATGATGTCACACACCCCAGTGTTGAAATTTATGGAAGCACATCAAAAACTAGTTGTTAGCATCGCATTATAATTACATTCTCATAAATTAGCTAGTGCAGAGTGTGTAGCAGTGTGGTGGTAATTAAATCTTAAATGGCCAAGGTTTGAGTGGTTTAGGCACTCCTAGCCTACTAGCCTCCAAGACTCGAAATTGCAATTGTCTCCCAAACAACCCAACCATCTTCCAAATGACCAAGGTGGATGAATGAGGTCTAAAAAATATGAATTTGGAAGGATTAAATCAGTTTTGGTCAAGAGTTTGAAGGTAACCCCAAACAACCAAATATCCAACCAATTTGGACTTTTGACCCGTGCAAGCATAAAAGCCCCAAATTTGCCCCTAAAACCCATATAAACTAGAACTTGAGCAATGTCACACTTCCCAATACTTTCTCTAACCTCTAAGAGTTTTTACACCATCACATTGGTGTCCTCAAATAAGTTAAAGAGGAAAATAGGGTCCTCCAATGGATAGATCTCCTACTACTACTCCATAGCCACTCATTTCAAGGCCATTTCATGCCCTCAAATACATCAACTTAACAAATTGACTGATCACCTACATCCAACAACTTTATCCTACATTTTTAGGCATGAATACATATGGTACATGTCAATAATCCATCCCCAAGTCATAGTTAGAATAGTATGGGGATGGTTACTCCATTCTACTTGAGAAAAACAATGAAAATATGACTGTCTACAACACATAGCCAATCTAAATTTTTTTTCAAAATGGTAATCCTTTAATAATAGATCCAAAAAACTCTAAATCCTCTCCTCAAATATACCAATGGAGAAACTATAATAAAATAACTCATAACGTGCAAGAACTTATGAATTTTATTTCTTTGTTGTGTATAGTCCATACATTTCATTCACCAATCTGTACTCCTTGCTCTCCCATACATCTATGGGGTTTTATAAAATATTTCTCAATTTCCTTAACTGACCCCAAGTGGTTGGGAATGATTTAAACTAATTTAGACCTCCTAATTGTTATTTTCCACCAAAAGACAATTAGTTTTTAATATTAAAAAATTTGAAATATTAACTTGTGTTATTTGGTGTTTTATTGCATAAAACTTATTCAAACTTTAATGACTCAATTCCTAGCACCTATTTAATAGTTTCAAATCAAACCTAGACCCTAATTGAACCCTTTTGGTTCTATTGACCCAACTTGCATCATTTTGGTCCTATGTCCTTTAGCAATACTTCTAGGACATATTACAAATTTATCAAATTGCTTATTACATATGGTCATAATAGGCTTAAGAATATCCCAATTCACCTTTAGGAATTTCTTAGATCCTCTATCTTCATGATATCTCAATGTGTTCTTAGGTTCTTGTAGAATTCCCCCTGCACCATACACCCCACCTTCAAAATAACTCTTGTCCTAAGAGTGGAAAAATTTGGTTTTGTTGCCACCCACACCCCTATGTGGATGTCTACAACTTCTCACATGAAACTTAGCATCTTTCATATGCCTAGTAATTGCATTCAAAGTTTTAGAAACATAGAAAAAAAACTTTATTCTTATTATCATCAATGATGGCATTATGTTTTGTTGATTGGGAACAGTCAACTTGTGCCCCCAAAAAATGCTCATTTATCTTCTCCTTAGGATCAAATAGACCCTTTCTCCTATCCTCCATGGCTATGGTACTATCACCCTTCCTCTATGATACCATAGGACACCATACAAACCCAACCATGAGTCTATCTTGAATCTCAATCTCCTTCACAGTCAGCCCACTATGACTATCACAAGGTTTAGATTTCATGATCAACAGGGTGGTCTTTTATTTCAAACCTGATGCTACAGATCCCTACTCCTCTTTCTTATATAAATCAACATAAGTCTTTGTACCAAATACAATAATGTTCCTACCTTCATCAATGAAATGGCTAGGTAGGGGTGTGAGGGTATAGGTCTCTCCATCTTTATGCACAACATAGAAATTTTCCAATCCATAATGAATGGTTTCTATTGAGGTCTACCATGGTCTTTCAAAGATTATATGATAGAAATTCATGGGAACCACATCACACAAGACCCTATCCCTATATGGGACAATGGAAAATTCAACATTAGCCTTCTCTTTGATCACAATGTTCTTATCACTACTGACCATGATGCTCTATATGGTCTCTCAATTGGAAAAAATTTCAACTTTAGTTTATTTACCATGTCACAAGACACAAAATTAAAAAAATAACCAGAATCAACTATTAGTTTAAAAACTTTACCATATCTCTTTTAATTAGTTCTAAAAATTGATACCTATAATTTATTTTGCTACTTCACATGTGGCCTTCTTCTCACCATCAAGAAGTCTCCTTTGAATATTGGATCTACTGAATGGGTTATCCTCTCTTCCTTATTTTCATCTACTTCATCTTGTGTCAAGGTGACTCTTCTCTCAGCCTTCCTAGCCTCTCTTTCAAGACATTATATAATAGATACCCTTCTTCACCCTATTTCTAGCACTTCACAGGAAAATTATTTCCTCTAGCATTCTTTTTATCCCCTCTTTGATCTAGGACCTTCTCTTTTCCTTTCTCACTTTTCTGTCGGCTTGGATTCACTCCTTTTCCTTTTCCTTTTCTTTTTTGTCCTCTTGGATTACCTATCCTCTCTTGCCTTCTCCTAAGCTTATCCTCATCTTTCATAGCCAATTTGAAGAACTCCTCCATGGTTCTAGGTGTAGACATTCTCATCTCATCCTAGATATTGTATCTTAACCCTCCAAGATATATAGCTACCTTCTCTTCTACATCTTCATCATGAGATGACCTAATGTCAAGCTTTTGGAATTCCTTTGTTTATTTTGGGATGTCCATGTCCTTTTTTTTTAGTCCTTGTATCCTCTTATACAATTGGACTTTGTAGTATTTAGGAAGGAACTTATCCTTCATCCTCTCCATCATTCTTGGCCATGATGAGATCTTAGACCAACCTTTCTTCATCTTGTTAGCCTGCAAGTTATCCGATCATAATAATGTATGTCTTTTCAATCTAGACTTAGCAATCTTTACTTTCATCCTATCCTCAATGTCATCACAATCAAAGAAATTCTCAAGAGAATTCAACCAATCCAATAAAATTTCATCATACATCCTTCCATCATACATATGAAGTTCAATATTTACCTTTGAGTCTCCAAGATTCAAAGCCTTCAAGATTCTTTCTAATCTTGCATTCTTAGGATCAACTAGTTCCTCTCTTACTGTTGCAAGTTCTTTATCATCTTCATGGTCTTATCCATGTCCTTTTTTTCTCTCCAATGTTTGTCAACCTTTCAACTCCTTCCCTTAGCCTTCTATTTCAAGAGCTTTGCATTAGCATCCCTAAATAGAGATCCACAAAGTGCTTAATTGTCATTTATTTGTTGAAATAACTTACTCTTTTTTGTAATTTAGTTGATTTATTCATTTATTTGCAATACTAACCCTATGAAGGTGCTTTCCTTAGCACAAAAAATGACACCTAGCATGGGGCATTAGGTCTCATAAAGTTTTAAATTTGGAAAAGTTGAATTTTTCTCGCAAATCTTGTTTTTACTCTCTATTTTACATGTTTTTTTAGTGCATTTGAGACATTCTCCAGAGCTTACACCATATTATCCATCACTTTTAAAGTCTAAAACAGTGCTTCTACGGTAAATTTTTGTGCCTTTACATGGATTTTTAGCGCATTTAAATCCATCTATTTTCTATCTTCTTTCTTTCAGCACGTACAACCTGACTCTTTAGCACGTGTAATTTATTCTCAATTGCATTCAATACTTTCTTCTAACTCCTTTTCTCAATTTATTAGTGCATTTAATAATTTTCTACAATGCATTTGATTTGTTTAACAATGATTTCAATCATTTTAATAGTGCATTCAATAGATTCTATTGCGTATTCAATTAAATTAAAAATTTACAAAATCTAACCTGCGGAAAATGATTTCTTTGTGTCTGCAGGATGACTGGTAATACAAAAACTAAAAAAACTAGAGACCAAATTTAACAGTGAGGGGAAGGCTTTGACTAAAAAGATCAAGGAGGAGAACATTGCACACATCAAGCTAATTTTGGAGGATTCTCAACATGAAAATGAGGTATGTGAACAATACTTAAAAGTTGTAGAAGCTTATAAATCAAAGTTCATCTCATTAAATTGGATTTACTTCCCTTAATCAATTTTTGTGAAATTTAATAAATAAGGCTTAAATTCAAGTTTATTCTTGATTTTTCTTCATTTTGGTTGGTTGTGTTGACTAATTTATTGGAGGAGAAGCAAATGGAAAGGAACAATCATCACTAGGTGAGCATAAATAATGAAAAAAATCTCAAAAATGTCCCTAGCCTTAGCTAGTTTCAAAACAAGGTAAGCCTAAAACTTGGTCAATTTTTGCTTAAATTGTGACCTTGTCAATTTCAAAATCTAGTAATTAAAGTAGTCTATTATTGTTTAAGGGATTTGATACTAGGCCTATTCTCTTCACTTTCTAAGTGAATCAAAATGCCAAAAATATCAAATTCCTTGATTAAAATAAAGGCTAAGTAAATCAAGCACTAAATTTGAACAACCCTTTGTTTGTGGAAAAGAGTATAAATACTCAATTCTCATTAGTTAGTGGGTTTGGTAATTGAACCTTGTTAAAAAATTTTGGGAATTGAGAAATATATAGGATATGATCTTCACCTTTTGGTGAATAAAACTCCCAAAACCTATCTCTTCATTCCACTTTATTGCTTTCAATATGAACATGCTAGATCTATAGTGGGCTCGCCTCCCGAGATTTGCCTTAATAAGGCTGGTGAGAGTGACAGCCCAAAGTGGGATACATTTTATTTTTTCATGAAAGTACAACCCACTCTAAAATAAAATACATGCATCCTTAATGGGGTGTGTGATAAAAGGATATTAAGCTTTCAAACTTCCTCGAGTAGTCCTTCAGGATTGCACAAAACTTAGATATACCGGTGGTGGGAAGAATCCTAATTTTGGAGGATGAAAACTTAATGTTCATTTTGAATAGAATCTTGATTAAATACCTTGTTAAAATAGAAAATCCTACCTTGTAGAGCCATGTATACAAACCAACTTGTGAACTAGGTAGATTGCTTGAAATCTCTTTTTGTGCAAAAACCTGTGATAACGTCCTTATAAATTCAATTTTTTTTTGTGTAGAGGGTTAGAAAGAACAAGTGTATTTTTTATTTCTTTGTTTGAAAAATACATACAAGTAAGAGATATCCATTTGAAAATTCATCTTATATTTTTAAATCTCTTCATAAAAGAAAACAATTACCAAATTGGGGAAAAATAATTCGAAATCAAACCTTGTTGAATGCCAGTTTCTATACGCTCACATAAACCCAAAATATCTTTACAAGAAGACAAAACTTTCATTTCAAGAGAGGGCCAAAAATTAGAATCTTAAAGTTCTTTCATAAATCTCAACCAAGGGGATAGTCTCCCAAATCTTTTTGAGAGAGAAATCGATCCAATGGATAGAAACTCCACATTTAATGATCATCTCCATGGAGGGAATAATGAAAATATTAATATCACCAACAAAGGACCTAAGGAAACACTTGAATAAAAAACTAATAGGGTGGCTCAAGACACAAAATTTCTTGAAGTCATGGATAAATTGACAGATAGAGATAGGGAGAAGTTTTTCTTGAACCTAGCCCAAGCAGGGATAAAACTTCCACCTAATTACAATGTGGACCAACTTAAGAAAAAAAAATAATATTATAATCTGATGAGTGCAATGAGTAAAAAATTGAAAATGTTCCAAACACAAATTGACCTAATGAAAAAGGTAGCTGAACCTAAGCCATTTTCTATCGAGGCCTTGTGTCCATTGCCTTTTGATAAGAGCTTGGTTATGACACCTTTTCTTATAAATGTAGGCTTTCCTAAGTATGACAAATAAATGGGTAAATTGGTCCTACAAGACCACCTTAGAGAGCTTTGCACTCTAAGCATAGAATTTATGCATGATACAACTTACCTAATGGGACTTTTTCTGAGAAGTTTAGGGGGTCAAGCCATGGAATGGTTCTCCAAGCTTCTGCAAGGGATAAAGACATTTGAGGAATTAGCCTCCAAATTTGTAACCCATTATTCTTACAACATAGAACATGAGATTACCATGCTCAACTTATGTGACACTAAACAAAGAGATGGTGAATCTTTCCTAGGGTTCCTTCAAAGGTGGAGAACAATTTTTGCAAGATATCAATGAAGTATCCCAAAAAGGAGAAAATGGAAATATTTATGGATAAATTAAATATGGAGATGAACTATAGGCTCCAACTTCAAGGTACCCCTATGTTTGAAAAACTTATTGAGAATGGGATTAAAATTGAAGATGTGTTGGTTAAAAGCGGAGAAATCAAGTTGTTCAAAGATAATAAACCCTATACGAACACTAATAAAAATCATAATGTATCTAATTATAACAATAATAAAGGAGCCAACAATCACAATGATAAACCTATACTATGGTTGAAGAACAATAATAAAAATCTTGTGAATGATGGAGTTGTGGAAGCACACTACTTAAAGGCTACCCCCTTTAATTTATCAAGTGGGGAAAATTTGACATATAATGTGAATCAAACAAACAAATCTCCTTTCAATAATACCAATCCTAACAACAACAACAACAACAACAAAAACAACAATGCCAACAACAATCCCTTTAATAATTCCAATATCAACAATCCCAAGCCTTTCTTTCCACATATCAAAAGAGAAAATTCACCTTTTTAGGTGAACTATTGGAAAATGCATTAAGGAATTTGGTGGCTAACAAAATCATTACCTTGCCTAAATTGAGGTCAAATGAACCCCAAGTTAAGCCAAATTGGTGGAATGATTCTCACCATTGTGAACACCATCATAATAAGGGACATAAAATCAATGAGTGCATGAAATTGAAACATATGGTACAAGACCTAATTGATGATGGAAGGATAAAGGTGGGAGGGCCTCAAAACAATGAGGATCATATGGCTTTCAAAAACCCTTTCCTAAACCATGATCAAGGGGAATCATCAAATACAAATTTTAAAAAAAAATAGAGGTAATGAGAAGGTCAATTTTGCCCATACTTATGATAACACCATTAATGCTTTAAGTGGTGATGAAAACACCATAAATGTGATTGTGGTCAAAGAGAAGCCAAGGGAAGAAACATCTAATGTTGCAACTAGGGGGAAAGCATAAAAAATTACTCTACTTGGAAATGACCCAAGGATTGTTCTACTAAATCAAACTTCATCTTCATCTTCAAAAAAATATAATTTGGTAGATAAATTGCAAAGAAACCCTTCTCAGATCTCTATTATAGAGCTACTCAAGCTCTCACCAACTCATAAGGAGATTGTAGAGAAAGCCTTGGTAGAAACTAATGTACCTCTAAATTTAGATGCGGATAAATTTAAAAACATGGTAGGACATATTGTTGTACCCCATTGTCTATCCTTTCTAGAACAAGATGATATGTCTCTAAACCACCCACAAAATATTCCCTTGCATATAGAGGTCCTAATCCACAAGCATAGAGTGAAAAGAGTCCTCATTGATGGAGGAGCCAGCTTGAATATTTGTACTCTAAACTTGGTAAAGGCCTTAGGATTTTCTAAGGAGGATATTGATCCAAAGAAAAAGATAACCATAAAATCCTATGATGATGAAGGAAGAGCTTCCAAAGCGGTCATAGTACTTCCTATTAGAGTTGTTCCAATGTAGAAAGAGACCATTTTCCAAGTCCTTTTGCTAAATTTCACTTATAATATTCTATTAGGGAGTCCATGGATCCATGAAATGTAGGTCGTACCCTCAACCTACCATCAATGTCTCAAATTCCCCTCCCTAGGATAAGAAGTCATGGTAAGCGGGGACTCAAACCCCTTTCAATATTGTAATAACATGAAGCTAATTAATGAATCCTTAGTCCAACATAATGCAGAAGGGTCTATCCCCCAAAGAATCTCAAAGTTCAAAAGATCTTCCATATTTAAGGGAAAAGAAAAATAAATTGTTGTTGAAAATAACCAAAGTCCTACTAACCTAACTACATCGACAAAAGGAAAAGAGAAGGTTAGTGAGGAGAGTGCTCATGAGAAAAAAAAAGAAGACCAAGCCAGATCCATTCAAATTTACACTAAAGATGCTCATTATTAAAAAATGGATCATATGATGAAAAAATTTGAAAAGAAATGTCAAATCAAACAAAAAGGTGTAGGTGAATACTCCTTATCCATGATGGATCTACCCTTATCTCCAAAATCATACAGAAGACCATCCAATCTACCTCATAAGTACTATGATCACTTTGTGAGGGAAAGTACATCTTCATCCATGGATGAAGAAGATAATGAAATCCTAAATTGGCTATATAAGGATGAAGAATCAAGTGCACATGAAAAGCGCATCCAAAATATAAGTACTCCCACACATCAATATGGAAAAGGATTTCAAATAATGCAGAAAATGGGATAAAAGTGATAAGGGATAGGGGCCTTTAGGAACAAGAATTGAAGGATTTTTTGAACCCATTGAAATGACAAGGAGAGATAGTAAGGAGAAAACTGGGTTAGGGTACCTAGAACAAGGGTACACTAAAAAGAATTATCCCTTGGTTTATGACCAAATCTTACAATTAGGTTCCCAAAGTGATGAAGACTCAAACAATTGGGAATGGGACTCATTGTCAAGTGAGTCATGCAAAGATAAAGAAATTGATGTCATTCACAGCTATAATCCTAGCAAGGGAAAAGAACAAATCTTAGAATTAAATCAGAATCAAGCTTCAAGTTCTAGTCAAGTGGTCTTAGATAATGTACCAATTCAAGAAATTGAGAGAAATCAATGGGTAGGAGAACCTTACGTACCATCATGGAGATGTACTATGGAGGAATCTAACACTAGGTTTAATCCATGAGATTTTTATCCAACAAAAACCTTAGAGGACTCTAGTGAGGAAGATTTTGACCTTAGTTCTCTAGAACATCTTGAAGAAGCACATATTAAAGATTTAAGCGAAATAATGTTTGAACCTTCAAATGAAGTCATGTCCCTAAACCCAATTGGACTAACCCAAAGTACTGATCCTTTGACCCTTATCTATCCGGAATTAATTGAATACGATTCCATTGAACCTACCATAATTCCTACATTTTTGAATGATAACTTGGTGTCCCAATACCTAAATGTAGTTAAGCCTTCTTCTACCACAAAATATTAAGAAGAAGTGACAAAGGGGAGTATTCAACCTTTCAGTTTGGAAAAATTGAAAAAAATAAAAAAAATAAAAATGGAAAGAATTTAATGTTGAAAACCACATTGTGGCAACATTAAATCAAAAAGAAAAAGAAATAAAGTACATTTTCGATGGTGAAAACCCAACAAAGGCACCAAAGGAAGGAGGGTTGGATACTTTGCCTAAGTACTATGAAGAAAGATACCCATCTTAATTGAATCAATGAAGAAAGTGAATATTGAGTTAGAATCAAAGCCAAGAATTATACACTTCACGACATCTCTATCTACTGAAGAAAGAAAGGATTTCATAAAAAATTTCAAAGAAAAGAAAATAAATTTTTCATGGTCATATGATGATATGCCAAGATTAGATCCAAATTTAATCATGCATCATTTGAATATAAAAGGAGTAAGACCAGTGAAGCAAAAATTAAGAAAGATGCATCCCCACATAGCTTTGCTTGTAAAAGTAGAGTTCGAACAATTGCTAAAATTAGGGTTTATAAGAGCCATTAATTATGCCAAGTAGATCTCAACATTGTTCCTATTTCCAAAGTATACAAATCTATCAGAATTTGCACAGACTTTAGGGATCTTAGTCTTGCATGCCCTAAAGATGACTTTCTATTACCAAGCATAAACATCATCATAGATCTAACAATAGGACATTCAATGTTCTCACTAATGGATGGATTTATTGGTTATAATCAAATAAAGATAGCACCTGAAGATCAAGACAAGACATCATTCACATGCATATGGTGGACATTCTACTGGAATGTTATGCCTTTTGGTCTAAACAATGCCAAAGCAACCTATCAAAGGGCAATGATGACCATATTCCACGACATGATGCACAAGCTAATGGAGGATTATGTAGATGATATAATTTCTAAATCCTACTCAAGAGAATAACATCTACCCATCTTAGAGAAAATATTTTTAAGATTGGAGCAATTTAAAGTAAGGTTAAATCCAAAGAAATGTGCATTTGGTGTTCAATTAGGAAAGCTTCTAGGGTACATTGTTTTAGCAAAAGGAATAGAGGTAGAACCCACCAAATTCAAAGCCATCATGGAAATGGGGGAGCCTATAAACAAAATTTATATGAGATCTCTTCAAGGAAGGATTCAATCCATTTGAAGGTTCATCTCTCAATTAGCAAAAAAATGCTACAATTTCACTCAACTTCTTCACAAGGACATAGTTTTCAAATGGGATGAGAAATGTGAAGAATATTTCACCTTGTTAGAGAAATATTTAATGAAATCTCCAACTTTGATGCCACCTATAAGAGGAAAGCACTTAATTCTATACATTTTAGTGACCACACATTCATTAGCGGCACTCCTCTCAAGAAGATGAATCGGGAAAAGAAAAGGCCATATACGACATAAGTAGAACTTTGGTGAAGTATGAGTTGAATTAAACCTTCATTGAAAGAGCATGTTTGGCCATAGTTTTTACCTCCCAAAAATTATGCCACTATGTTATCCCATAATATTTGACTTATTGTAAAGATTGATCCCTTGAAATACCTTCTTAGCAAAACAACACTGAATAGGAGACTAGCCAAATGGGTCATGGTGCTAAGTGAATTTGACATAGAATATGTGGATCAAAAATATATCAAGGGCCAAGTCATAGCTAATCAATTAGCAGAGTCACCATTACAAGATGAACATCCATTTCAAGTGGAATCCCCAGATTCTAAAATTGTTAATGTTGAAGCAAAATCATGGAAATTATATTTTGATGGTTCCTACACACATGGATCAAGAGCAAGCATATTTTTTATTACTCCTCAAGGGTCTAAAATTCTGAAATCATACAAATTTCTATTCCCATGAACAAATAATATAGCTAAATATGAAGCATTGGTCATTGTTATAAAATTGGCATTAGAATGAAAAGTGACAGAGCTACAAATTTATGGAGATTCACAACTAGTTATTAATCAAATCAATGATGAGTATCAAACTAAAGATAACAAGTTGATAACTTACAAGAATATGATTGAGAATATCATGAAATATTTCACTCTCATCACCTTTAAGAAAGTACCAAGAGATAAGAAAAAAGTAGCAGATGCAATGGATACTTTGGCATCACTTCTCCAAATACCAGATCAAAGTGCCAATTATGAACTCTTGGTAGAAGAATTTGATCAACCCGCATTTGACCCTACCCATCGTTATACCATTTGTTTACTAACAAGACATTAATCACCTTGGTATGGAGCCATTTAAACCTACTTGAAAGACCAAATCCTACCTTTGGACCAAATGAGGAATCAAAAGAAAAGCTATATCTGATAAGCCTCTCATTATACTTTGATATCCAACACGTTGTATTGTAAGAGTCTAGATGGAATTCTTCGAAGATGTCTAGAAAAAGAGGAATCAAATATAGCCTTACAATAAATTCACGAGGGGATTTATGGGTCACATTCGAATGGTTTAATGCTAGCTAAGAGACTTCTTAGGATAGGATATTTTTGGCCTTCAATGGAAAAGGATGCTTGTCACCTTGCAAAAACTTGTCGTAAGTGTCAATATCATGGGAACTTGATCCATGTACCAGAATAAGAGATTCATCCTATGACAACACCTTCACCCTTTTATCAATGGGGTTTGGACTTAATAGGGATGATTTTTCCACCATATTCAAATGATCATAAATTCATTATTATTGTAGTAAAATACTTTACCAAATGTGTAGAAGTTGTACCCTTGTCAACTGCTATAGGAAAGTAAATATCCTTGTTCATTCTAAATCACATAATTTATAGATATGGTGTACCACATGCCATCATAATAGAAAATGCAATACATTTTAGAAACAAGGATTTGAAAGAGCTATGTATAAAATTCCACATGATACATCACTCATCTTCAATATATTACCCCCAAGGCAATGGATAAGCGGAAGCAAAACAAAAACATCTTAAAGATATTGAAGAGAGCCATGGATAATTCAGGTAGAGATTGGCATATAAAAATAAACCCAACCTTGTGGGCTTATAGAACATGTATTAGAACACCAACAGGAGCTACACCATTTCCCTTAGTCTTTGGAGTAGAAGCAATTTTACCTTTGGAGGTAGAAATTCCATCTTTAAGAGTATCTCTACATGGTTTGATAAGTGAGGAAGATTATAGGGTTGCTAGATTGCAATAACTAGAGATACTAGATGAAAAATAGCAACAAGCCTTCTATCATTTTAAAGTGTATCGGAACCGTATGTCAAGGACCTATAACAAGCATATCAAATCAATGACATTCTAAATAGGTGACTTAGTTTTGAGAGAAAATCCCAAGAATCAAACAGAAAGAGAAAAGAAAGGAAAATGGGAAGCAAACTGATTAGGACCTTTTGTGATCACTTCATCTTTTGGGACAAGCACCTATAAATTAGCTAATTGTGATGGAGAAGAATTACAAGAACCTATCAATAAAATTCATCTCAAAATGTTCTACACATAAAGCAGATGAAAGGGTATAGAGAAAAAGAGTATCATAAAATTAGATGGAGAGCATCCTATTTATTGTATATAGCTAAAGGAGATCCTCAAAATATCAAAAACATTGAAAAGGAGAAAAGAGAAAACAAATCAGAAATGTAGAAAAGATAAAAAATAGTGGAAAACTGAGCATGAAGAAAGCCAAAAACATTTAGAAATGATCCTCAAAAAGATGTTGTCTTCATGAAAACCTAGAAAATAGGCACCTTGATGATATGGAAAGAAAAAAAATTGAAAAAAGAGAAAATTAAAAAAAATCAAAAAGAGAAAAAGTACCTTGGTGAAAACCTAGCAAATAGGCACCTTGGTAGCAAAAAAAAGGAAAAAGCATTAAAAATAGAAAAAGAAAGAAAAATCCATTCAATCAGTGAAAACTTGGTAAATAGACACCATTGAAAGTCCAAGTCAGTCGCATACCTAGTGGTCATCCTTGTAAATATTGCATAATAAAACTCCATAGTTGCATTTGCGAGTACCTAAAGTTGTTTTCACTAATCCAATCTAAAAATTGTCCCAAGTGCCAGAATCATAATAATATCAAACTAGCACTAGTAGAATTTGGGCAATAAATGACCAGGTGACTAAAAATTTTAGTCATGTGACTAAAACTGATCATGTTCTACCCATTTTTTACAATTCACAAATATAAATGACTAAATAAATGACCAATTTAGTCATCAAGTAAAATCACAACTAAAATGACTAAATAAATGACCAATTTGATCATCGGGTAAAATGACTAAATAAATGACCAATTTGGTCATCAGGTAAAATGACTAAATAATTAGTCACCCTAATAATAAAAATGACTAAATGAATGATTAATACTCCTTTACACATTAACATATTTTTGTTAATTGTTAATATCAGTTTGCAGAACCTCTAATGTTTCTCACTTGTTTTGAGATGCTAGTTATCCTTCATGCACTGGTTGATTGGGAGGAAGATCTGATATCTATTGCAAAGACATCATTTCCATTTTATATACATTTTATTTCCATTTTCTACTAATCAATGGAAAGGAAACTTTGAATTCTCGTGTCCTCAAGGCCGAGCTTGTTGGCCGCATGTATTTAGGGTTTTATTTCAATTTTAATTTTTCTTGAAGAAAATTTCCTTTACCTAGGGTTTCATTACTATTTCAATTTTTCTTGAAGAAAAATTACACTTACCTAGGGTTTCATTATGATCTTGATTTTGGTTGAAGAAAATTTATGTTTATTTCATATTTCATTTTGATTTATTGATGAAAATAGAATATGATTAATCTATCTATGTCATTGTAGAGTGAATAAAGAGGCAAGTTGATCACTCCCACCTCTAGATAGTAGCAGAGAGGCTTGCCAAGGTTGCCATGATGCATAAATCTTTAAATCAGGTTAGTGATTTGCACAACTTTAAGAATGCAAGGTTTTAATTCTTCTCTATCCCAAAACTTGCAACTACTACATATTAGGATAGTTTAAGACATTTTTTTGAGACAAAATTAATATTTTGTCTTAAATATTTAAAATATTATAAATTAAAAAGTAATATTTTTTTAATTGTCTTAAGATAAAAATACAGAGAAAATAACATGCAATTTTCATTAGTGGGAAATTTTTTGATATTGTTGTTTGTTTTTACCGCTTAATCATTGCTTTCCTAGCAAAATAGTTTGTCTACATTTGTAGGGTTTCATAACATTTTTCCTTCTCATTGGCACCGTTTAAAGAAGAATTTGAGAGGGTAGGAGAACCCTACAAACTTGCGCCAGTGGATGTGTTTGTGAGTACCGTGGATCCGCTGAAAGAGCCACCTTTGATCACAACAAACACTGTTCTATCAATCTTGACAATGGACTATCCTGTAAATAAGGTGTCCTATTATGTTTTAGTTGATGGGGAATCCATGCTAACATTTGACTCATTGGTGAAAACCTCAAAATTTCTAGGAAATGGGTTCCCTTCTGTAAAAAGCACAGCATTGAGCCCCGGGCTCCAGAGTTTTACTTCTCTCAGAAAATTGACTATTTGAAAGACAAGGTCGAGCCAAGTTTTGTGAAGAAAAGATGTGTAATGAAAGTAAGTTTCTTTGACTATTAATTATTTGCTTAGTTTTGTGATATTATCATATTATAAATATTGCTAAGATTATATACATAAGATTATGTAATTTGCTAAGCTAGTCTCCAACTGTGTCCTATATTAACATTCATGTAAGATTCATGAACCACACCTCCAAATTTCAATTGAACATAGATCAAACTTCATATTACATTTTGAAAAATTAAGAATTCTACAAAATTTCATATAATTGCTATATGCTCACAAAATTGATGCACAAATCAACTACTAACCCTTTTCCATTACATAATAAATGATTACTAGGGCTTCCCAAATACTTTTTCCTTACCAAATGTGAAAGCTTAAAGCTTAACCAACATCACATGGCTAAATTCTTAACCAATGATGGACCATGTTTATAGAGTGGCAATTTTTCATTCATGCACATGTTAACCATAATTCTCACCGAACCCACCTTCAAAATTATATTAGCTATGCTAAATGCTTGATAATTTTGGGTGTGAGTGAAGAAGTATAAACATTTTTTACCTTGAAGTATAATAGTCCCACTTAGCCCTCACTGTTCTCTTAGGTAACACTCATAGGCTCGTCCTTGAAATTCTTTGAATTGATAGTGTAGTGGATGCTTCCAATATAATTGGAAAGGAATCAACAAAGGGTTGTATACCTTGATATAATTGGAATGGAATCAACAAAGAGTTGTATACCTTTTAAGTTAATCATTGGATTGGAATAGAATGGAATAGAATCTTTTTATTGTTCATCACTAAGGTTATATCTACAAGAAAAATAGGGTATTCATATTATTATCATCCAGTGACAGAATACATAAGTTCTCATTGATACAATGTTCATCTTCAAATACATAAATGTCATTTAATAGATAAAGTGACATAACATGGACAATAATTTTTTTTTTTGTCACAACAAATCATGATGAATGATTTATTATTGGATCTACATATGACTAATAGTATAAATATCCTATACATTCAATATGGATGGAGCACCTTACTGAAATTCTAATGTAGACATACATTCTGTAGCACCTAACTGAATTTCTAATGTAGACATAAATTTTGTACCCCCTTAAAATCTAAAATTAAAGAACTTTTTTCAAAAATACAAATTCTCCATCAATAAATCAACTCCCATAGTCTCACTCTCCTCTATTGCAGATGATAATTTTTATAGTTTTACTTCTGTTATATATTTTTAAGGTTTAGGTAATCATTCATTCCAATTTCTAATTTAAGAAATAGGTTAACTTCCAAGGACTCAATTCAAAGCATTTGAATTTATGCAATGAGAGTATGAAGAATTCAAAGTGAGAGTAAATGCTTTGGTAGAAAATGTTAGAAATAGGGAATACTAAGAGGGGGGGGTGAGTTAGTATTATATGAACTTTATCTTTTACCCAATTATGGATATAACAGATTATCTTTACACATGCATAACATAAGAAGCTAAACAACATTCATAGCAATAAAACTAAAGAACTCATAACACATGATTTGTTCTCGAGGAAACCCTGGCTAAGGGAAAACCCCAGTGGGGATGGTACCCACAAAGATCCACTAATCAAAAGTATCTTGTTAAGTATGTTGACCCTATTAGGATTCTATTACAAGCATATAGTGTATCAGTCCTGATTAAGGGACTATAGGACTTGTTCAAAGCCTCAACCCTATTAGGAGTTGGTAGTACAAAATGTGATTACCAACTAAGCCCACTGCCCAAACAAGTAATGTAAAATATACATTGATTACAAAATGAGGTCAAGGTACATAACCTTATATTTCTTGCATCAATATCACTTTGCTGCTATCATACTTCACATCATATCATTACAAATATATTTTTTTCTCTACTTCTTCACAATTACATTTATACAAGTTATTAAGGCTAATAACTTCACATGGTCAGTTGCCATATTAAAAAATAACTTTATCTAAGGGTAAACATCTAGGATGTCATCCATTTATATTTTTAAGTCATTATTTTGATAAATAAAATAATCCCTTAACTCTTTACCAATTCTATCTTCATATTCAGTCCTATCGGCTTAACACTGTCTTCGGTAAAACTACCATAATTCTTTCCGTACATGTCGTACTAACTTTCACTATGAGATGGGTCATCATTAGTCACCATAGAGTCTATGTTCAAGCGCACAAGTATTGAACTTACTCTAGTCAATGTCACAAACAAAAAGTATGCCCAGGTGCACTAGTGAAAACACTGTCTCACACTTAGACAAATTTGCAATGCGCTCTGCTATACTTACTCTCTGACCTTTGTGCTCTTCATGTGGATCATATGTTTCCATAATGACAACATTTATGTACTCAACTCAGCCAAATTTCCAACAATCTCCCCCTTTGTCATTGGTGGCAACGTATGAGAAAATTGGCTAAGTGTACAACTTCAAAATCTCAAAATTGTATCAAAATTATGGCCATACTATAAGATACATATAATATCCTTATAACTCCTCAATTTTTTTTTTATCTCTAATATAATACTCCACCTAATAGTATCAATCCTTATATATATACTATCAATTTTATACTATATCTCTCCCCCTTTGACAACAATGACAAAAAAAAGTAGGGAGGGCTACAAAACTATATCTCAAAAAGATTACCTTAAATTCATTATTGCAAAATTGGTAGGCTTGCAACACAATCTACAAAATCAATCTTCATAGATTTTATCTCCTTCTCCCATGATTTCTTAATGGAATCTACCACATTGAGTAGTGTACTCAGTCCATAAGTTGCTATTTGGCACACTTGAAGGTTCTCAAAGTTAAACTTCTAAAAATATGTCTTCGCTGAAAGACATTCTTCCAACTACTCTTCAATAATGCTTAACTTCATAGAAGTGTGCTCTCTCAAAAGAGTTAGTCTCCTCATTTTTCTGTTCCTCTCATCTTGCAAAACTCTTATTTCATCATAAAGCTTCTGAACTTTCTTCTCAATATCACAAACCTTCACATTAGTGCTAGAAAGAAGGTTAGATTCATTCTAAATCTCTGCTTCCTTCAACTTTATCTTTTGATCTTCTTTAGCTGTCAAAGTCTCTGATTTGGTACACTATATGTACAAAGATTTTCCTATTCCCAAATGCTTCCTCAAATCCTTGATATAGATATCAAGACTGTTAATATCATTTCTAATATTCTGACTGATGTTCAAAAGCATTTCTGCTTCATAAGCTACTTGAGCTGTCACTATTGCAATATCAGATAGATTTGAAAATTCATTGTCAAAAGTGCTCATTACCTTCTTTTCTTTCTCCAGAGGTTCTGCCTCTTCAATCTATCTAGTTAAAATGCTTTGTAACTTCTTAGTTAATTCCTTCAGAATCCCTTCAAGATTCTTCACTTTCTTGTTTTTGCCAATGATTTTATTCAATGAGGTGATCAATTCCAACTGATCATCATCATCAACTTATTTTCCTAAATCTTCAAACAAAGATCCAAATTTCTTCTTCTTTCTAATCTCAGGAGTAAGACTAATGTCTTCTTTGGTAGGAAGGGGTGCTTGAATCTCAGTTTCTTTAGGTTATTCATTGACAGTTTGGGTCTGCTCTGCTTCTGTATCTGGTTCATCAAGAGCTGAATTGTCAACAATGTTCTCTAAATTCTTGAATACATTGTCATCAGTATCTAAGGTGACCTTTTTTCCTTCCATAGTCATGGTTTCATCTTCAATGTTAATAGCTAGAGGAGAGGGAATGTCCTCTTGTTCTACTTCACCTGCTTGCTCTGCTATAACTGATGGCTCTCCAACAATTTCTGCCATAACCTTGATTATTGCCTACTCTGTATCAGAATTAACTTCTTCATATCGGCCTCCCATAATTAGAATGGTTCTCCTTTTGGTTCTTAGATGGGTGCTTAAGGCCTTCAATATCTTCTTTAGGTGTACATCATCTCTCACATCATAAAGCTTTCTTACAAGATTCTCTCTGATAGTAGTGTCTTCTTTAATTGCTCTCTACTTCCTTTTTACAAGTTTGTTGTACAAATCATTAGGTATCTGACCTTGAATAGTATCAAACTTTTTATCTGCCAAAATCATAGGCTTCACAATAGCATTCTCCAAATTAAGTCTGTCTGAATAGTCATAAAGATTGTAGTAATTGTTCATTCTTGTAAAGTCTCCATCTTGTATAATCTCTTCATTCACTTTCTCAACTCTAGGTTTCCATGCTTTCTTCTTAACCAAAGTAGTGTCATCATCTTTAATTATTGCAACTTTTCTAGGAACTAGTGGCACCAAAGTTTTCTACCTCGTACCAGGTCTAGTAGCAATTTCTTTCATTCTCTTGCTAGGTGTGGAGGAGGTAGACCTAGTAGGTCTTCTTGCTTCTTGTTCCATCTTTGGTTCCTCTACTTTCACCTTGACTTGTGTAGCTTCATGTTGTACTGCACTAGATGATAAGGGTGGTATAGACAAGACCTCTTTCTATC
The DNA here is from genome assembly GCA_027943335.1 of Chamaecyparis obtusa. Classification (NCBI taxonomy): domain Eukaryota; kingdom Viridiplantae; phylum Streptophyta; class Pinopsida; order Cupressales; family Cupressaceae; genus Chamaecyparis; species Chamaecyparis obtusa. The sequence goes on along the minus strand of BSBK01005845.1, from coordinate 224,442 downwards.
CTATATCTTTGATTGCTGCTAATGTCTTCTTTGTTATCTCAAACTCATGTTCTGTCAATCTTGAATCTTTCAATATTTTCTTAATAGTGTTGTCAACTCTTTTCTTAGACTGTTTCTCTTCAATTATAGCTTTTGTAGAGTTGAAGTTCTCTTCAGAAGTTCCAAATCTATTACACTGAGTGTCCAACTTACACTTAAGTAACCTACTAATATATTCTTCTACTTCTACCTCAGATATCTCATAGCCAAGAGGGTCTATGAACTCAATTCTAGGCTCCACTACTTCAACATAGGTAAAGTTAGTGTCAACCATGAAACAAATTTCATCTTTATACATCTCCACAAGTGACTATGGAATCCTTGATCTACTAGTTACCAATTTCTAAAATGTCTTCATCACTAACATAGCACTCTCATTCACTTTGTCAATAACATGTCTCATATATACTTTATTTATCCTTTCCATAGTAGATTGTTCATTATTCCAATCATTTTCAATGGTGTAAGGAAATCTTCTCAATAAGTGGAAAAACATGTATGTGATTAAGGATGAGAACCTAAACTGTGCATACTTAGTCTTCTTAATCTTTTCCAAATTTTCAAACAACTGTATTCTCAGAATTTCACACATATCAAATCATACCTTGTCAACACACATTAAATAGGCTATGTGTACCATTCCTACTACCATGTTATCCTCTCTTGAATTAGCACAAAACTTAGTGGTTAGGATTTTTCATAGATATCTCACATCATCTTGTTTGATCTTACTAATTACAGTTCCTCTGCCATTATAGGTTGAACATGTGTTATCCATGACTATTTTTCTCATGTTCTTCTCATTTAAAGGAATAGCACCAACTTTAGATAATCCAATGACTTCATGAATCAAGTCAGTTGTAATGTCTATTACTCTATCCTCTAGCCAAAACTTTCCATTATGTATTCTACTCAAGATAATCTTAGTGCATTCTTCATTGTCAAACTCTTATTGCAATGCATACTTAATGATTTCATTATCCTTCAAATGATCATATCCTTGTTTTAGTGGCATATCCTAGTTGTAAATCTTCTGATATTCATTTGTAAAATCACTATCACTGATGGTCTCTAACTTGCATCCTAGATAACTTCGCACATTCTCCAATGTGAAACTCTGTCTGGTACGGATGATAATGTTAAACTAGGATCATCTTCCAAGGGTTCTACTAGTTCCCTCTTCATTCTAGGTCTATTTTTGTCTCTGACATTGTGAATTAAAGATACATCCATGATTTCTTCTAATCCCTTATACCAATTCAAAGATCTATTAAGAAAAATACCTCAAATTCATGATTTTAGGGCTTGTGTAGATTCGGCACACAAATCCTTCACCAAATCATTGCAAAAAGCTTCCAATCACTACTCTTTGATCTCCTTAACACTTTGATTCACTTGATGATCAAATAATACTGATTATAACCTATTATTACTTCAATCTCACTTAGATCTGACATCGCATTCAATTCTTTTGCCGCTTCTTTCCAAAAAGTTGTTTCTGCTAACTTGCAAAACTTAAAACTTCTTGCGATCTCGCAAAAAATAATATTTTTCTTTGCACTCTTAACCATAGCATCATTACATCATAAACTACCTTGCATTAACTACACAAGACTTAATTCATCATAAATCTACTTCTACACTAATCGAAGTTCCTAATCTACTGTAATTTTCATAAATGAAGTGCTTCCAGATAGGTTAGGTAAGGATTCATTCTTACCACTTGATACTTCACCTATCTGATTACCTTCAGTGTTGAATATGTCTCCTTGATCTATTCTTTTGATAAACTTTACTTCATTTGTATTACTACAGCATCCTTTGTGTCTGTTACTTGCATCTTCATTCCTTCTTGTGTGACTTCTAGGGTTAGGGTTAGGATGAAAAACTCCATTGTTCATTCTGCAAAATCTTTTTGTATGTCCAATCTTGTTTCATATCTAACAAAGAATTCCATTGTTCCCATATCTTGCTCCAGCTGGATTAATCTGTGATCTGTAGTTTCTAGCAATGTGTCCAATTTTTTTGCATCTATAACATACTACTCCATTTCTTCTATTCATATCTTCAGTAGGTCTCTTATTTGCATTGTTAGTATTCCTAAACATTCTACTATTATTGTTATTCTCAATAAATTTCTACATTCAATAGCTTTATGTCCAAATCCATGACAATTATAACAATAACCATTAAGAGGTTTAAATTGCTTACGTGTGCAATCTCTCTTCATATGACCAATAGTGTTACAAGAAAAACATCTACCTTTGAATTCTCTTTGCATACCTTTGGGTGATTCTTCTTGCTTAGGTAGTTCTTCTCCTTTAGGTGTGTCTTTAGATTTGTTGATCTCATCAGACTTCTTCTCATCTATGCTTTCAAATACTTTCAGATCTAGCTCCTTGCTTTCATCATTTTCTTTAAGAGTCTTAAATCCAAGACCAGTCTTATCATAGAATGGTTTCTAAAAAGATGCTTTTTCATCAATCTTCTCACTAGTTGAATATAGCTTTTCAAGTTGTTTCTTGGATTGATTTAATTCACCTTTCACAATCTTATTGGACTTCTCAAGTTCAGTATACTGCAAATTCACTTTCTAAAGTTCAAATGTTACATTTCCAAGTTTAGATTTTAGTCCTTCATTTTCAATCTTCAACCTTTCATTCTCAAATCTCAGATTTTCATCATTCTTGATATTTCCATCTTTCAAACTAAGCTTCAAATTTTCTATCTTTAGTTCATGCTTAAGGATCTCATTTTCTTTTTCTAAATTGTCATCAAAATCTTCAATAAGAATTTTGGATTCCTTTTCAGATTTCAGATCTTCCAACTTTTTTTTCAGTTTCTCAATGAGGTTCTTTGCAGCATCATATTTCCCTTTCAGAGTGTCTCTTTCATCAGTAAGCATATCAATCTATTCAAGAGCTTCTTCAAGATTCTTCTGTAGCTGATCCATATCCATAGAGACCTTACTCAAGCTATGATGAAGGGTGCTCCCCTTAATGCCACAAACACATAACAGAAAATTGGCTTCTTATTATCTCCACAAATGTGGAATTACAAACTTTCAGAATTACAATATGCAAAGCCACATGGGCATTCCCTTACAATATTCTGTAGGACAAAGCCTCGAATCAATACCTAGATCTACTACCCAAAACTATTCTAAATGACCTAAGACAATAATACAGCCTTCCTTATATAGGCAATTTTCCACCGCCTGGGAAGGTTCCAGAATTTTAGCCAATAAGGCCGACCAAACTTAGAATTATTTTATTTTACATTTTATTACATCATAGTCAGCTCAAGATAACCTTTGAAACCCGAACAAAAATTTTAAAGAAAATTATTTTCTGCCATTTCAGGTGGCCCAACTTCCGAAGACCATAAGTCATCACCAGTTGACCCGATCGGCTATTATAACCCATTTCAGAAACACCACAAAGTGCTTTACAGGCTTGACCCGTGCAAGCGCCCATTACCCAAATTTTTGACCTCATCCAGGGCCTCTAAAGCCTTCAAAACTAAGTTCAAAGTTTCTGTACCCTACTGCCAATACCAAAAATCTTCAATATCTTCCAATATACACTTGATCTGGCAATGAAACTTTACTAGCAGACTTATATGACCAAAATGAACCTCCAAGAAAGAAATTAGATCATTTTGAGCACATACAAAAATTACCAAAAATAGTAACTTTCCATAGATAGCAGCTCTGCACAAAATAGCCCTTATTGAATATAAAAATAGAAATATTTTTTTGGGTGATGCAAGATTGCTCTTACACCCAGGATGCTCTTGCATCAGACACCCAGGGTAATTTGAAAAGTGACCCTGTCACAACTCAGGTGTGCAGAGGAAAACCAAGACAGCTAACCTCCTCCTTTGTCAGCCATGATGAATCTTCAATAGGTCATCCTTTCCACTTGACCAGATATTCTTCATATGTCCTATTCCTTGTGCTTCTGCCAACACGACTGTCTAGTATATCTTCGATCTCCTTAGTGTCTGAACTAGTTGCTGGAATACTCCACTGTGCTACTGTGATCTCATCTTCAACACCTCCTTCATGATACTCTGTCAGATCTAAAATGTTAAACACTGGTGAAATATTTAGCTCAGTAGCAATTCTACCTCATATGCATTTCCTGAATCATGTTTCTTCAGTATCCTACATGGTCCAAACTTCTTCATTTTCAGCTTGTTATATGTACCAACTGAAAACCGCTCCTTCCGCAAATGAACCATGACTTCATCACCAACTTGAAATTTCTTATACCTCCTTTTCTCATCTGCCTTAGCCTTATACTATGCGTTCATCTTGGTAATATGCTTCCTCACCTCCCCATGGATGTTCTTCAAGTGTTCTACAAAATCCTCAACTTCAACATTACTTATTTCTCCTTTATCTATCTTCCTCAATTCAGATGCATTTCTGGGACTACTTCCATATACAATCTGGAATGGTGATTTACCTTTGCTCTTGTTGATAGAATTATTGTATGAAAATTCTACTTGTGGTAAAATCAAATCCCATCATGTTGGCTTATCTCCAACCAAACATCTCAGAAGATTTCCCAAACTTCTATTCACCACCTCTGTTTGTCCATCAGTCGGTGGATGATGTGATGAACTAAACTTCAAATCTATCTTCAACTTCTTCCACAATGTCTGCCAAAAATATCCAACAAACTTAGTATCTCGATCTGAAACTATGGTCTTTGGCAAACCATTTAGTCTCACCACTTCTTTGAAAAACAATTCTGCTACATGAACAACATCATTAGTCCTCTTGTAGGGAATGAAATATGCCATCTTAAAAAATCTGTCAACTACTACAAAAATTAAATCATGTCCCTGCTATGTCCTCCGTAAACCAAGAACAAAGTCCATACTGATATCCTCCCAAGGCTTCTCTGGTATAGGTAATGGCTGATACAACCCTATATTCTACTTCACTCCTTTCGCCATCTGACATAATCTGCAACTCTGTACAAACTTCTTCACATCTTGTTGCAATTGTGGCTGATAATAATTTTCACTAACCAAAGCAAGGGTTTTATCACAACCAAAATGTCCACCCAATCCTCCACTATGCTTCTCCTTGATGACATTCTACCTCATAGAACTTCATGGAATGCACAACTGACTCCCTCTAAATAGCATATCATCTTGGATGATAAAATCCAGCCATTTCATCTTGTCTAGAGTAACAAGTTATGTGCAAGCTTTCCAAGCTTCACCAAAATTAGGATCCTTTGGATACAAATTCTTGAGTTCCTTGAACCCAACCACCTCAATCTGCATCTCTATCAGCAATATTTGCCTTCTACTAAGAGCATTTGCAACCCTATTAGACTTTCCACTTTTGTGTTTCAAAACAAATGTATAACTCTGCAAAAACTCAACCCATTTCAAATGCCTCTGATTCAACTTTCCTTGACTATTCAAATATTGCAAAGCTTGATGATCAGTGTACAAAAAAAACTCCTTAGGAAGTAGATAATGTCTCCACTTCTTTAATGCCTGAACTATAGCATAAAATTCTTGAACATAAATAGAATACTTCCTCTTGGCATCATTTAACTTCTCACTAAAATAAGCAACAGGTTTACCTTCTTGGCTCATAACAACTCCTATTGCAGTACCACTAGCATCACAATCTACTTGAAACACCTTATTAAAATTTGGAAGTGCTAAAATAGGTTGTTCTGTAACTTTTTGTTTCAACAATTGAAAACTTTTTTCTACCCCATTAGTCCACTTAAACTCTTTTCTATCCCCTCTCATTATTTCAGTCAAGGGTCCACAAATACTGCTAAAATTTCTGATAAACTTTCTGTAAAAGCTAGCTAGACCATGAAAAGATCTTACCTCAGTAGCACTCCTTGGATTAGGCCATTCAAGGATAGCATGTACCTCCTCTGGGTCCATTTTTAGACCTTCTACTGAAACTACAAATCCCAAATACACTAACTCTTTCTTCACAAAACTGCACTTCTTCAAATTAATCAACAATTTCTCATCTCTCAACTTCTCAAACACCATACGAATATGCATCATATGCTCATCCAATGTCTTACCAAAGATCAAAATATCATCTAGGTAAACAATGACAAATTTACCCAAAAATTCTTTCAGAACCTCGTTCATGAGCCGCATGAAAGTGCTCGGTGCATTGGTTAGCCCAAAAGGCATGACTAACCACTCATACAGTCCTTCCTTTGTCTTGAAGGTAGTCTTCCATTCATCTCCTTCTCTGATCTGAATCTAATGATATCCACTCTTTAGATCTATCTTTGAGAAATACAAAGCTCCACTCAAACAGTCCATAATATCATCCATTCGTGGCAATGAAAACCTGTACTTGATTGTGATCTTGTTTATTGCCCTAGAATCTGTAGACATCTTCCATTCTCCATTCTTCTTTGGTGCTAATACCACTGGTACAGCACAAGGAATCAGACTCTCATGGATCAATCTTTTCTGTAACAGTTCATGTACTTGTCTATTCAACTCATCACTTTTTGCAGGTGTCATTCTGTGTGCTGCCTTATTTGGAAAAGTCACTCCTGGGATCAAGTCCATCTGATGACTGATCTTTCTGACTAGTGGTAATCCATCAAGCATGTTATTGGATACAATATCCTGAAACTCATTCAACAAATCTGTAACTTCTACAAGAACATCTTCTACTTCCACTTTACTAGCTTTTGGAATTAAAGCAAAACATACATGCTCATGCCTCATACCATCTAAGAAATTTCTTCCATCAACAAAAGTTATCCTTGCATTACCACATACCTTTTCTTCAGTCTCCTTCAATGGTTTTAGCTTATGTCACACTCCATCCTTTGTCAAGGAATAGGTATTCACACGACCATCATGTACAACACATCTGTCAAACTGCCATGGTCTACCCAACAACATATGAAATGCATCCATAGATATGATATCACACAATATGTCATCTTGGTATCTGCCAATCTTGAACTTCACTAGGCATTGTTCATTGACCATGACCTTGTGGTCATCCTGTACCCAGGCAATTTGATATGGATGTAGGTGTTTCTGTCTCTTGAGCTTCAACTTTGTCACCATCTCTTCTGACACCAAATTGTCAGTGCTTCCACTATCAATAATCACATCACAACATTTACCTTCACACTTACACCTGGTGTGAAACAGGCTCCTCCTTTGCTCAAGTTCATTCTCACCACTCAACAAGACTCTTCTGTTAATCAATGTTTCTCCTCTTTTAGCATCTTCAGAATTTGATGATCTGGCATCTTCATCTACATGTTTAACTCTGGCCTGGCCTTCATTTCTCCTGTCTATTCTGCCTTGGTGCTGAGGACATTCAAATGCCCTATGACCTTCTTCTCCATAGTGAAAACATGTTCCACAGAAGCCTCCTCTTCTAGATCATTGTCCTCTTCCTCTTCCTCTCTGATCTCTATTATTCTGATCTTGAAAATGATTGGAATTATTTCCTCTCTGATTTTGACTACTACTGGCCTCATCCTTCTTTTTTAGATCTTCATTTCGGCCACCATATGACCATCCACCAGATCTTCCACCATGACCTCTTCCATTTTGTCTGCTCTCAAACTTCTTGTTTAGCTTTTCCTCTACTTTTAGGGCAAACTGGTATGCCTCCTCAATACTGTTCATTTGAACCAGATTCAACTCCTCCTGAATGCTTGGCCTTAACCCATTAAGGTATCAGGAAACTTTCTCCTTATCAGCTTCTGCATGGCTTGTTTTGATGAGGAGTCGATAGAACTCCTCTGTATACTCCTGAATAGATCTTCCTGCTTGCTTCAAACTTTGCATTTTCTTTAGTAGGTCAAGCTCATAATCAACAAGAATGAACTGTCACTTCAATTTATCCACCATCTGATCCCATCTTGTGATTTTATCTTTCCCTCTTCTATTTCACTCCAATTGAATTTCTTGCCACCAGATCTTCGCATGACCTTTCAATCTGGCCTTCGCAAATTTGACCCTATCATGATCCTCAACATCTTCATACTCAAAATATTCCTCACATTCATTGATCCAGTCGATCAATTCCTCTGGGTTAAGATTTCCAAAAAATGTAGGAACCTCAATCTTAGGTCTTTTCCCAATCTTGGAAATTGCTCGAAAAAGTCTTTCTTCCTCCTGGTTCACAATTTCAGCTTCTCCTTCTTAATATTCTTCTTCAGCTTCATCCTCTCTTTCGTCTCTAACATTAAAATTCATTCCTCTGTGAATCTCTTCTTGCAATGCTCGCACTTGTCTCTGTAGATCTCTAACCTCAGGTGTCATAGCACTAGCTCTTCTACCACGTTCTCTTCGTAGAGGCATTTTTGCAATGCACACTGAAACCCTAACCACGGTCCTAGTGCAAACTACCTCATAGTCAGCGATCTGTTTACACACTCAAGAACTCTTGCTCTGATACCACTTGATGAAGGGTGCTCCCCTTAATGCCACAAACACATAACAGAAAATTGGCTTCTTATTATCTCCACAAATGTGGAATTACAAATTTTCAGAATTGCAATATGCAAAGCCACATGGGCATTCCCTTACAATATTCTGTAGGACAAAGCCTCGAATCAATACCTAGATCTACTACCCAGAACTATTCTGAACTGCCTAAGACAATAATACAGCCTTCCTTATATGGGCAATTTTCCACCACCTGGGAAGGTTCCAAAATTTTAGCCAATAAGGCTGACCAAACTTAGAATTATTTTATTTTACATTTTATTACATCATAGTTGGCTCAAGATAACCTTTGAAACCCGAACAGAAATTTTGAAGAAAATTATTTTCTGCCATTTCAGGTGGCCCAACTTCCAAAGACCATAAGTCATCACTAGTTGACCCGATCGGCTATTATAACCCCATTTTGGAAATGCCATGAAGCACTCTACAGGCTTGAATTGCACAAGCGCCCATTACCCTATTTTTCAACCTCATCCGGGGCCTCTAAAGCCTTCAAAACTGAGTTCAAAGTTTCTGTACCCTACTGCCAATACCGAAAATCTTCAATATCTTCCAATATACACTTGATCTGGCAATGAAACTTTACTGGCAGACTTATATGACCAAAATGAACCTCTAAGAAATAAATCAGATCATTCTGAGCACATACAAAAATTACCAAAAATAGTAACTTTCCATAAATAGCAGCTCTGCACAAAATAGCCCTTATTGAATATAAAAATAGAAATATTTTTTTGGGTGATGCAAGATTGCTCTTACACCCAGGATGCTCCTGCATCAAGCTGTTAGGCTTTCCTTGAATGATTCTTCTCTGAGTAACTAAGCTCTGATACCAATTGTTAGAAACAGGGAATACTAAGAGGGGGGGGTGAATCAGTATTCTACAAACTTTATCTTTTTCCCAATTATGGATATAATATATTATCTTTACACATGCATAAAATAAGAAGCTAAACAACATGCATAGCAATAAAACTAAAGAACTCATAACATATGATTTGTTCTTGAGGAAACCCTGGCTAAGGGAAAACCCCAGTGGGGATGGTACCCACAAAGATGCACTAATCAAAAGTATCATGTTAAGGATGTTGACCCTGTTAGGAGTCTATTACAAGCATATAGTGTATCAGTCCTGATTAAGGGACTATAGGCCTTGTTAGAAGCCTTAAACCTATTAGGAGTTGGTAGTACAAAATGTGATTACCAACTGAGCCCACTGCCCAAACAAGTAATGTACAATATACACTGATTACAAAATGAGGTCAAGGTACATAACCTTATACTACTTGCATCAATATCACTTCACTGCTATCATACTTCGCATCATATCATTACAAATATAGTTTTTTCTCTACTTCACAATTACATTTATATAAGTTATTAAGGCTAATAACTTCACATGGTTGGCTGCCATACTAAAAAATAAATTTATCTAAGGGTAAACATCTAGGATGTCATCCCTTTATATTGTGAAGTCATTATTTTGATAAACAAAATAATCCCTTAACTCTTTACCAATTCTGTCTTCATATTCAGTCCTGTCAGCTTAACACTGTCTTCGGTAAAACTACCATAAGTCTTTTTGTACATGTCGTACTGACTTGCACTCTAAGATGGGTCATCATTAGTCACCATAGAGTCTATGTTCAAGTGTGAAAGCACTGAACTTACTCTAGTCAACGTCGCAAACAAAAACTATGTCTGGGTGCACTGGTGAAAACACTATCTCACACTTAGAAAAATTTGCAATGCGCTCTGCTATACTTACTCTCTAACCTTTGTGCTCTTCATGTGGATCATATGTTTCCATAATGACAACATCTATGTACTCAACTCAGCCAAATTGCCAATAGAAAAGGCTCAAAAAACCCTTGATGAGGGGTGGGTCATGCAAGATGGAACTCCTTGGCCTGAGAACAACACTCATGACCACCACGGAATGATTTACATATGCCTAATTGCTGCATAATGCTTTGTTTCATATCTTCAGTTTATCACTAATTTGTTTTCAACTTAGTCATCAGCTTATATTATGCTTCTCATGTATTTTGGGGGAGTTGTGGAGCTCATGATGTAGAGGGTAACAAACTGCCTCGCATTGTTTACATTTCTCCTAAAAAGAGGCAGTTTGTTACCCTCTACATCATGAGCACCACAAGAAAGTCAGTGCCATGAACGCTTTGGTATTTTCTCAAGGCTTTCCCCATTTTTCTATTCTTCTAAGTTTTGGGTTTTTTAAATACTTTTACCTTTTTTCATGATGTGATATGCACTTGCAAATTTTAAAGATTCCAAGTATGATTCTCATGGATATAATTTCCCACTTTGCCCTAGGTTTGAGTTTCTGTAATTTTGACAAATGCTCCATTCATTCCGAGTCTTGATTGTGATCATTATATAACAACTGCAAGGCTGCAAGACATGCAATGTGTTTTCTCATGGACCCTCAACCGGGGAAGAAATTGTGCTATGTTCAGTTCCCTCAAAGATTTGATGGTATTGATCATCATGATCGATATATGCAAACAAAAATACTATCTTCTTTGGTGTAAGTGGACAAATTAATGGATAGATTTGTTTGGTTCTATATAGATTAGGATTATGCCATAGACAAGTTTACAAGGCTTTAACATTTAATGTATTGTGGTAATGTAGATCAATATAAAGGGCTTAGATGGCATCCAAGGACTTGTATATGTGGGTACCAAATGCATTTTCAATCGGCAAGCCCTATATGGGTATGATCCTCCAGTTTCTCAAAAGCCAAAAATGATGAAATGTGATTGCTTGCCATCCTGGTGTTGTTTTTGTTGCGGTGGGGCTCACAAAAAGGGAAAGAAGTCATCAAGGAAATTATTTGGCAGGAAGAAATCATCTAAGAAAATAGAATTAGGTCCTCCCATTTTTAGTCTGGAAGAAATTGAAGGAACAGAAGGTTAGTAAATGTTTTCATAAGCTGCAATTTTTGAGCTAAGAAGTTTTAAAGGTTTGAGCCAAATGAGGAGTTTTAGTTTTCAAATATAGATCGAGATAATTTGTACTCTATGTTCTAAACATCAAGTGGTTTAATGGTGGTACGTTGTTCTCAAATTTTCACTAGGAAAAGTTTACGTTTAAAAAGAGCCATTGTGTAGCATGAATCTTAGGTATAGTTGGACTCAAATCAACATAAGTAGGAAATATTAAATCATCAACACAAGAAGGATGTGGTAAGTTGAGTCAACACTAGTAGGCTACAATAAGTCAACAATCTAGTCAACACAAGAAGAATGTAATAAAATTAATCAGCACAAGAGAAATATACAAAAGAAAATATGATGCAAATACTTTATTATAACAAGCCACTTCAAGGTTATAACCTCCAAAAGTCTTCAATAAGAAAGAACTTGCAATACAATGTCAAACTGTCATACTCTTTTTCATCACAATAACTTTATTCATACTACTTTCTTCTTTTAGCTTTTGATTAAAGCATAAAGGTTAAACTTGAGAAGCTGGTCCATCCTATGTGCATTTTCTCCAAGACAAATATTACTAGTGAGATGGTGTTTCTATTGCACTAGCAATAATGTTACCTTAGATGATGGCTTTGAAATTTGAGAAGAACTCTTATTTTACAACATTGTAGGTGTTACAGTGTACTTAGCTATTACCTCCAGAGAGACCTTGGGACCATCTAAACTAGGCGTTACCATGTTGGGTTTTAGCAAAGTGCCTTCCAAAAGGACATGATGATCATTCAAATCTTTATAGAAAGTTGATATTTATGCTTTTCATTTTGATATACTTGTTATCAATGATACTATATTTCTAGATTAAGAAACACACTAATCCTTTATGAGTCCTTAGATGTAACCTTTTTGGTGCATAATTGTTATCAATAATAGTAGCTTTCTAGATTAAGAAACACACTAATCCTTTTGTGAATGTTAGCTTTAGTTTTGGTGGGATGGATATAGCATGTTTTCCACTTGATTGAATCTTCTTGATCGGTGCTCAATGTGAACATTGGTACAAATAATCAAAAGTTTGACCAATGTCATGTACAATATTGAACATTTGCAAATGAAAAATAACCTTCACCAATGACATCCATCAGTTGTTTCCTCCAAGATCAGTTTTAAGTAAATGATACCTTGAGAATCACCTTCATGTTAGGAATGAATGCTTGGTAGTCATTCTATACCAGCTGTTGCTGCATTCATGACTATGATTGTCATTGATGTCAACACAGTGATCTTCTGGAGACTAGCAGAGAAGCAGATAGTGTTTTGATTAGAGCACGTGGGATATTGTAGTTCGAGCTATGCAATTTTGAGGTTATATTCTTCAATATGTTATTTTTCTATGGTTAAGAGTGCAGATAGTAATTCATTTATTCATGGAAGTTAAGAGCATTTTGGTGGAAGTAGTATTCAGGCAGTGTTCCTGAGTAGCAGTTTGTGGAAATCGGATGATATATCCTAATCGGCATGGAATCTAGTTTTGAAAAGTTAAAGGGAAGTTTGAGACACATTGATAGTGACATGGTTCACAATGAAAACTTTAAGGTCACATGAGTGAAGAGTTATTGCATTTGGAAGCCAAAAATTTTATGTAATTTTGATGTAGCATGTGGAAACTTTTATTTTGTATTTGCGTGTTGACTCATTTGTAATTATTTGAGTGTGGTATAAAGGAAAGAATGTTTTTCCTCATTGTAATGTAGTAGTAATGTGAAAGAAGTGTGAGCATGGTATGGTTAAATGCGAATGTAAGCATGAAGTGAAGAGCTAATGAAGTTGTGAAAGTGAAATTGTGAAGGAAGACATGCGAAGTACAGAGATCTGGAATTGAGATCTAGTGTAGTAGTGAGTGTAGTTTGGCACAATGAGGAGGTAAAATATTTCATATTATTCTACTGAATAATATTAAGGTCATTTGGACAGTGTGTTTAGTGATCTTACCCTGAAGTTTTTTGGGCAGTGGGTCCTTCTATCTTCCATAACTCTTAACAGGGTTAGAATCTTTTAACAGGGATTCAAAATCTCCTAACAGGGATTCATATGTACTAAATTTATTTCATAAGACTCCTAACAGAGTCCATCCTTTCACAAGGAATATTCATATTAGTGCATCTTTTGTGGGCATCATTCCCACCGAGGTTTACTCTTTGATCAAGAGGTTCCCTAGTCAACATATCTTGTGTTATTGTGTCATTGTGTATGAATATCTTTCTATAGTTGGTAATTACAATGCTTACATGGTTAAATGTTGTTAAGTTGATAAAGGTTATAATTATCTGATAATTGATTCACCCCCCTTCTCTTAGTTATCTTGGTGGACTTTACTTTCTAACAATTAGTATCAGAGTGACAGGTCCTTGAAAGAAAAGTTTAATAGCTTAAGGAGATCCATGGAGAATTTTAGGAAAGAAATCCCTAAGTTTGATGGAGTAAATTTTGACAGCTGGAAAGAAAAGATGAAGAGACATCTATTGTGGTTAAGACCAGGTTATTGGTTGATTACAAAGAATGATAGGACTATCATTGAAGAAGACAATCTTGAAACAATCTCTAAAGATGATGTAGATCTATTCATGTGTAACATACTTGCAAAAGAAGCACTTTTGACAGCACTTCCAAAGAATGAATACAGTCAGGTAAAATGTTTTAAAAAATCTAATGAAATTTGGAAAGCTTTACACTCTAATTTTGAAGGTGATGAACATGCAAAGAGAGCTAGATTACATAATTGGATATGTACATTTGAAGATATTAGAATGATGGAAGATGAATCTGCTAGAAGCTATATTGGTAGAATGTCAGAAATTGTTGCAGTGATAAAATCTTGTGGAGGATCAAAGATAGAGAATGAAGTGATATGGAAAATTTTGAGGACATTGACTCCTATATTTTAGTAGACAACACAGATGATTGAACAAGTTATACCTTGTACTACAAACTTTACAAGAGAGACTCTTCTTGCAAGATTGGAAGTAGCAGAGACGAACCTGAGGTTATCAGGAGACTTACCTAGAATGGAGACAACATTCAGTGCTCCTAGTATTCATCCTAATTTGTCAAGAAGTACCAATGTGAGTGGAGATTATGCCAATAGTAGTAGATCAAGAAATGAAGAAGATAAGAAGATTGAAGAAGGTATTTCCTTGCTTGTGAAAAGAGAACTAGATGGTAAGAAAAATTTTAAATGTTGGACTTGTCAAGAATATGGTCATTTTGCATCTAAATGTCCTAAGAGAGTTAAGAAGTAGATAAATAATTTCAAGCCTAGAAGATCTAAGGAATGTTATTATGCTAATGATGAAGATCTTGAAGGTAGTATAGAAAGAACCTTGAGTGAAAGTGATACTGATGAAATAGGATTTATAGCAATTAAAGAAGAGAATCTTGAATCTGATGTTAAGGAAGAAAAAGCATTAGTTTCTGAAGTTGAAAAGAAAGCTGATTTGATTATAGATAGTGGTTGTTCACATCATATGACTAGTGACATGAAGAAGTTCATAAAGTTTAACAATTATGATGGAGGAGTTGTTAGAGTTGGTAACAATGCACCTTGTTTGATTAAAGGTAGAGGATCTATTACTCTTGATGGAAAGACTAATACTAATGATGTTTACTTTGTTGATGGATTGAAACATAATCTTTTGAGTGTTGGACAATTGGTGGTTAAGGGATATCAAGTTTGGTTTACTGAGAAAACTTGTGTGATAAAGGATAAAGATGGAAATCTGATTGGAACTAGATCTAGAACCAGAGGTAATGTATTTCAGTTGAATCCTACTAAGATGACACGTTTGATTACTAAAATTGATGACAGTTGGTTATGGCATAGAAGGTTTTTTCATATAAAATTTGATAACATTGTGAAAGTGAGTACTACACTTGCAGTAAGGGATTTGCCTAAAATTATGAAGCCTACTAACATGATTTGCAAAGAATGTGTGATGGCTAAGCAAAAGAGAAGTTCAATTCCTAGTAAGAAGTTCACATCGGCAAAGAAGTTGGAGATTGTTCATACAGACTTGAGCGGTCCTACCAGGACTAGAGGATTCTATGGAGAAAGGTATTTTATGATTCTTGTTGATGATTTTACAAGAATGATGTTGATTGCATTTCTAAAAGAAAAATCTGAAGCATTTGATAAGTTTAAGATCATTAAGAATAAAGTTGAGAATGAATCTGGAATAAAGATTAAATGTTTGAGATCTAATAGAGGTGGATAATTTTTTTCTAGAGAGTTTAACACTTTTTGTGAAGTGAATGGTATTAAGAGATAGTTTTCAGCCCCTAGAACATGATGAAGGGTGCTCCCCTTAGTACCACAAACACATAACAGAAATAGAGAAACAACAACAATAATATGCAAGAACAGAAAATTGGCTTCTTATTATCTCCACAAATGTGGAATTACAAACTTTCAGAATTACAATATGCAAAGCCACATGGGCATTCCCTTACAATATTCTGTACGAAAAATCCTTGAATCAATACCCAGATCTACTACCTAGAACTGCCCTAGACAACACTACGGGCCTTCTTTATATAGGCAATTTCCACCGCCCGAGAAGGTTCTAGAAATTTAGCCCTAAGGGCCGACCCAACTTAGAATTATTTTATTTTTCAATTTATTACATCAAAGTTAGCTCAAAATAACTTTTGAAACCCAAATAGAAATTTTGAAGGAAAATTATTTTCTGCCATTTTAGGTGGCCTGACTTTTGGAGACCATAAATCATCACCAGTTGACCCGATTGACTATTATAACCCCATTTTAGAAATGCCATGAAACGCTCTACAAGCTTGACCCATGCAAAGCACCCATCACCCAATTTTTTGACCTCATTTGGGGCCTCTAAAGCTTTCAAAACTAAGTTCAAAGTTTTTGTACCCTATTGCCAATACCAAAAATCTTTAATATCTTCAAAACTAGACCTGATCTAGTCATGAAAATTTGCTGGCAGGCTGATATGACTGAGATGAACCTCCACATGTAAAATCAAAACATTCTGAGATTGTAAGGCCAACATACTAAAAATAGCAAGTTTCCATAAATAGCAGCTCTACACAAGATAGCCCTTATTGAATACAAAAATAGAAATATTTTTGGGTGATGCAAGATTTCCCTTACACCCAGGATGCTCCTGCATCAGACACTTGAGGTAATTTGAGAAATGACCCTCTCACGACTTAGGTATGCAGAGGAAAACTAAGATGGTTAACCTCCTCCTTTGTTAGCCATGATGAATCTTCTACAGGTCATCCTTTCCATTTGACCAAATAATCTTCATATGTCCTGTTCCTTGTGCTTCTGCCAACACAACTATCTAGTATGTCTTCAATCTCCTTGATATTTGAACTGGTTTCTGGAATACTCTATTGTGCTGCTGTAACCTCATCTTCAACACCTCCTTCATGATACTCTATCAAATCTGAAATGTTAAACACTAGTGAAATATTCAGCTCAGTAGGCAATTCTACCTCATATGCATTTCCTAAATCATGCTTCTTCAGTATCGTACATGGTCCTAACTTCTTCATTTTCAACTTGTTATATGTACCAACCAGAAATCACTCCTTCCACAAATGAACCATGACTTCATCCCCAACCTGAAATTCCTTATGCCTCCTTTTCTCATCTGCCTTAGTCTTATACTGCGCATTCATCTTGGTAATATGCTTCCTCACCTCATCACGGATGTTCTTCAAGTGTTCTACAAAATCCTCAGGTTTAGCACTACTTATTTCTCCTTTATCTATCTTTCTCAACTCAGATGCATTTCTTGGACTGCTTCCATATAAAATCTAGAATGGTGATTTACCAGTGCTCCTATTGACGGAATTATTGTATGCAAATTAAGCCTGTGGTAAAATCAAATCCCATCTTGTTGGCTTATCTCCAACCAAACATCTCAGCAAATTTCCCAAACTTCTATTCACCACCTCTGTCTGTCCATCAATCTATGGATGATGTGATGAACTAAACTTCAAATCTATCTTCAACTTCTTCCACAATGTACGCTAGAAATATCCAACAAACTTAGTGTCTCTATCTGAAACTATGGTCTTTGGCAAACCATGTAGTCTCACTACTTCTCTGAAAAACAATTCTACTACATGAACAACATCACTAGTCTTCTTATAGGGAATGAAATGTGTCATCTTTGAAAATTTGTCAACTACTACAAAAATTGAATCGTGTCCCTGCTAAGTCTTGGGTAAACCAAGAACAAAGTCCATACCGATATCCTCCCAAGGCTTCACTGGTACAGATAATGGCTGATATAACCCTATATTCTGCTTCACTCCCTTCACCATCTGACATATTCTGCAACTCTGTACAAACTTCTTCACATCTTGCTGCAACTGTGGCCAATAATAATTCTCACCAACCAAAGCAAAGGTTTTATCATGACCAAAATGTCCAGCCAATCCTCCACTATGCTTCTCTTTGATGAGATTCTCCCTCATAGAACTTTGTGGAATGCACAGCTGACTCCCTCTGAATAGCATATCATCTTGGATGATAAAATCCAGCCATTTCATCCTATCTAGAGTAACAGGTTCTTTACAAGCTTTCCAAGCTCCACCAAAATTAGGATCCTCTGGATACAAATTCTTGAGTTCCTTGAACCCAACCACATCAATCTACATCTTTGTTATCAATGGTTGCCTTCTGCTAAGAGCATCTGTAACCCTGTTAGACTTTCCACTTCTGTGTTTCAACAAAAATGTATAACTCTGCAAAAAATCAACCCATTTCAAATGCCTCTGATTCAACTTTCCTTGACTATTCAAATATTGCAAACCTTAATGATTAGTATACAAAAAAAACATCTTAGGAAGCAGATAGTGTCTCCACTTCTTCAATGCCTAAACTATAGCATAAAATTCCTGATCATAAACATAATACTTCCTCTTGGCATCATTTAACTTCTCAATGAAATAATCAACCGGTTTACCTTCTTGGTTCATAACAGCTCCTATTGCGGTACTACTAGCATCACAATCTACTTGAAACACCTTATTGAAATTTGGAAGTGCTAAAATAGGTTGTTCTATAAATTTTTGTTTCAACAATTGAAAACTCTTTTCTACCCCATTACTCCACTTAAACTCTTTTCTATCTCCTCTCATTGTTTCAGTCAAGGGACCACAAATACTGCTAAAATTTTTGATAAACTTTCTGTAAAAGCTAGCCAAACCATGAAAAGATCTTACCTCAAGAGCACTCCTTGGAGTAAGCCATTCAAGGATAGCTTGTACCTTCTCTAGTTCCATTTTTAGACCTTCTACTGAAACTACAAATCTCAAATACACTAACTCTTTCTTCACAAAACTGCACTTCTTCAAATTAATCAACAATTTCTCATCTCTTAGCTTCTTAAACACCATACAAATATGCATCATATGCTCCTCCAATGTCTTGCTAAAGATCAAAATATCATCTAGATAAATAATAAAAAACTTACCCAGAAATTCCTTCAGAACCTCGTTCATGAGCCGCATGAAAGTGCTTGGTGCATTGGTTAGCCCAAAAGGCATGACTAACCACTCATACAGTCCTTCCTTTGTCTTGAAGGTAGTCTTCCATTCATCTCCTTCTGTGATCCAAATTTGGTGATATCCACTCTTTAGATCTATCTTTGAGAAATACGCAGCTCCACTCAAATAGTCCATAATATCATCCATTTGTGGCAATAGAAACCTGTACTTGATTGTGATCTTGTTTATTGCTCTAGAATTTGTACACATCCTCCATTCTCCATTCTTCTTTAGTGCT
Source organism: Chamaecyparis obtusa (assembly GCA_027943335.1). Classification (NCBI taxonomy): domain Eukaryota; kingdom Viridiplantae; phylum Streptophyta; class Pinopsida; order Cupressales; family Cupressaceae; genus Chamaecyparis; species Chamaecyparis obtusa. The sequence continues at coordinate 205,125 of BSBK01005845.1, read as the reverse complement.
AATACCACTGGTATATCATAGGGACTCAGACTCTCTCAGATCAACCCCTTCTGTAATATCTTATGTACTTGTCTGTTCAACTCTTCACTTTCTGCTGGTGTCATTCTGTGTGCTACCTTGTTTGGCAAACTAGCTCTTGGAATCAAATCCATCTGATGAATGATCTTCCTTACCAGTGGTAATCCATTAGGTGCATTATCAGATACAATATCCTGAAACTCATTCAACAAATCTGCAACCTCTACAGGTACATCCTCTACTTCCTCTTTACCAGCTTTTGGAATTAAAGCAAAACACACATGCTCATGCCTCATACCATCTAGGAATTTTCTTCCATCAACAAAAGTTATTCTTGCATTACCACATACCTTTTCTTCGGTCTCCTTCAATGGATTTAGCTTATGTCACACTCCATCCTTTGTTAGGGAATAGGTATTCATACAACCATCATGTACATCACATCTGTCAAACTACCACGGTCTACCCAATAACATATGACATGCATCCATAGATATTATATCACATAGTACCTCATCTTTGTACCCGCTGATCTTGAACTTTACCAAGCACTATTCACTGACCATGACCTTGTGGTCATCCTGCACCCAGGAAATTCGATATGGATGTCGGTGTTTCTGTCTCTTAAGCTTCAACTTTGTCACCATCTCTTCTGACACCAAATTGTTAGTACTTCCACTATCGATAATCACATCACAGCATTTACCTTCACACTTACATCTAGTGTGAAACAAGCTCCTCCTTTGTTCAGGTTAATTCTCACCACTCAGGAGGACTCTTCTGTTAATTAGCGTTTCTCCTCTTTCAGCATCTTCAAAATTTGATGATCTGGCATCTTCATCTACATGTGCAACTCTGGCCTAGCCTTCATTTCTCCTGTCTGTTCTGCCTTTCCCTTAAGGACATTCAAATGCCCTATGACCTTCTTCTCCATAGTGAAAACATGTTCCACGGAAGCCTCCTCTTCCAGATCCTTGTCCTCTTCCTCTTCCTCTCTGATCTCTATTATTCTGATCTTGGAAATGATTGGAATTGTTTCCTCTCTAATTCTGGCTGCTACTCACCTCATCCTTCTTTTTTAGATCTTCATTTTAGCCACCATATGACCATCCACCAAATCTTCCACCATGACCTCTTTCATTTTGTCTGCTCTCAAACTTCTTGTTCAACTTTTCCTCTACTTTTAGGGAAAACTGGTATGCCTCCTCAATACTGTTCATTCAAACTAGATTCAACTACTCCTGAATACTTAGCCTTAACCCATTAAGGTATCGGGAAACTTTCTTCTTATCAGCTTCTGCATGGCTTGTTCTAATGAGGAGTCGATAGAACTCCTCTATATACTCTTGAACAGATCTTCCTACTTGCTTCAAACTTTGCATTTTCTTTAGTAGGTCAAGCTCATAATCAACAAAAATGAACTGTCACTTCAATTTATCTACCATCTGATCCCATCTTGTGATTTTATCTTTCCCTCTTCTATTTCACTCCAATTGAATCTCTTGCCAACAGATCTTCGCATGACCTTTCAACCTGGCCTTCGTAAATTTGACCTTATCAGGATCCTCAACATCTTCATACTCAAAATGTTCCTCACATTCATTGATCTAGTCGATCAATTCCTCTGGGTTAAGACTTCCAAAAAATGTAGGAACCTCAATCTTAGGTCTTTTCCCAATCTTGGAAATCACCCAAAAAAGTCTTTCTTCCTCCTGATTCACAACTTCAGCTTCTCTTTCTTGATATTCTTCTTCAGCTTCATCCTTGCTTTCATCTCTGAAATTAAGATTCATTCCTCTACGAATCTCTTCTTACAATGCTCCCACTTGTCTCTACAACTCTCTAACCTCAGGTGTCACAACACCAGCTCTTCTGCTATGTTCTCTTCGTGGAGCCATTTTTGTGATGCGTGTTGAAACCCTGACCACAGTCCTGGTGCAAACTGCCTCATAGTCGGTGATCTCTTTACACACTCAACAAATCCTACTCTGATACCACTTGATGAAGGGTGCTCCCCTTAGTACCAAGAACACATAGCAGAAATAGAGAAACAACAACAATAATATGCAAGAATAGAAAATTGGCTTCTTATTATCTCCACAAATGTGAAATTACAAACTTTCAGAATTACAATATGCAAAGCCACATGGGCATTCCCTTACAATATTCTGTAGGAAAAATCCTTGAATCAATACCAAGATTTACTACCCAGAGCTGCCCTAGACAACACTATGGGCCTTCTTTATATAGGCAATTTCCACCGCCTGAGAAGGTTCCAAAAATTTAGCCCTAAGGGCCGACCCAACTTAGAATTATTTTATTTTTCAATTTATTACATCAAAGTCGGCTCAAAATAATTTTTGAAAACTAAACAAAAATTTTGAAGGAAAATTATTTTCTACCATTTCAGGTGGCTTGACTTCTGGAGACCATAAGTCATCACCAGTTGACCCGATTGACTATTATAACCCCATTTCAGAAATGTCATAGAGCGCTCTACAAGCTTGACTCGCACAAAGTGCCCATCACCCAATTTTTTGACCTCATTCCAGGCCTCTAAATCCTTCAAAACTGAGTTCAAAGTTTCTGTACCCTACTACCAATACAAAAAATATTCAATATCTTCAAAACTAGACCTAATCTAGCCATGAAACTTTGTTGGCAGGCTGATATGACTGAGATGAACCTCCACATGTAAAATCAAAACATTTTGAGATCGTAAGGCCAACTTACTAAAAATAGCAAGTTTCTATAAATAGCAGCTCTGCACAAGATAGCCCTTATTGAATACAAAAAAAAAAAAATTTGGGTGATGCAAGATTGCCCTTACACCCAGGATGCTCCTGCATCAGACACCTGGGTAATTTGAGAAGTGACCCTATCACAACTCAGGTGTGCAAAGGAAAACCAAGACGGTTAACCTCCTCCTTTGTTAGCCATGATGAATCTTCTATAGGTCATCCTTTCCATTTGACCAAATACTCTTCATATATCCTGTTCCTTGTGCTTCTGCCAACACGACTATCCAATATGTCTTCAATCTCTTTGATATCTAAACTGGTTGCTGGAATACTCCACTATGCTGCTGCAACCTCATCTTCAACACCTCCTTCATGATACTCATTCAAATTTGAAATGTTAAACACTAGTGAAATATTCAGCTCAGTAGGCAATTCTACCTCATATGCATTTCTTGAATCATGCTTCTTCAGTATCGTACATGGTCCTAACTTCTTCATTTTCAACTTGTTATATGTACCAACTAGAAATCGCTCCTTCCACAAATAAACCATGGCTTCATCCCCAACCTAAAATTCCTTATGCCTCCTTTTCTCATATGTCTTAGTCTTATACTACGCATTCATGTTGGTAATATGCTTCCTCACCTCGTCATGGATGTTCTTCAAGTGTTCTACAAAATTCTCAGGTTCAACACTACTTATTTCTCTTTTATCTATCTTTCTCAACTCAAATGCATTTCTTGGACTGCTTCCATATACAATCTAGAATGGTGATTTACCAGTGCTCCTATTGATAGAATTATTGTATGCAAATTCTGCCTGTGGTAAAATCAAATCCCATCCTGTTGGCTTATCTCCAACCAAAAATCTTAGCAAATTTCCCAAACTTCTATTCACCACCTCTGTCTGTCCATCAGTCTGTGGATGATGTGATGAACTGAACTTCAAATATATCTTCAACTTCTTCCACAATGTACGCCAGAAATATCCAACAAACTTAGTGTCTCTATCTGAAACTATGGTCTTTGGCAAACCATGTAGTCTCACTACTTCTCTGAAAAACAATTCTGCTACATGAACAACATCATTAGTCTTCTTGCAGGGAATGAAATGTTCCATCTTCAAAAATCTATCAACTACTACAAAAATTGAATCGTGTCCCTGCTGAGTCCTCGGTAAACCAAGAACAAAGTCCATACTGATATCCTCCCAAGGCTTCTCTGGTACAGGTAATGGCTGAATTAACCCTATATTCTACTTCACTCTCTTCGCCATCTGACATACTCTGCAACTCTATACAAACTTCTTCACATCTTGCTGCAACTATGGCCAATAATAATTCTCACCAACCAAAGCAAGGGTTTTATCATGACCAAAATGTCCAGCCAATCCTCCACTATGCTTCTCTTTGATGAGATTCTCCCTCATAGGACTTCATGGAATGCACAACTGACTCCCTCTGAATAGCATATCATCTTGGATGATACAATCTAGCCATTTCATCTTATCTAGAGTAACAGGTTCTTTACAAGTTTTTCAAGCTCCACCAAAATCAGGATCCTCTGGATACAAATTCTTGAGTTCCTTGAACCCAACCACCTCAATCTGCATCTCTGTCAGCAATAGTTGCCTTCTGCTAAGAGCATCTGCAACCCTGTTAGACTTTCCACTTCTGTGTTTCAAAACAAATGTATAACTTTGCAAAAACTCAACCCATTTCAAATGCCTATCACCCAATTTTTTGACCTCATCTGGGACCTCTAAAGCCTTCAAAACTGAGTTCAAAGTTTTTGTACCTTGCTGCCAATACCAAAAATCTTCAATATCTTCAAAACTAGACCTGATATAGCCATGAAACTTTGCTGGCAGGCTGATATGACTGAGATGAACCTCCACATGTAAAATTAGAACATTCTGAGATCATAAGGCCAACTTACTAAAGATAACAAGTTTCCATAAATAGCAGCTCTGCACAAGATAGCCCTTATTGAATACAAAAATAAAAATATTTTTGGGTGATGCAAGATTGCCCTTACACCCATGATGCTCTTGCATCAGAACACCTGAAAAAAATGGTATTGCAGAAAGAAGAAATAGGTCAATGACTAAAGAAACAAGAGCTATGTTATTTGAGAATTATTTGGCAAAGACATTTTGGAGAGAAGTAGTGAATACAATAGTATATACAATGAACAAATTAGAAATTAGAGTAGACAAAGACAAGACACCTTATGAATTATGGTTTGGACATGCACCCTCAGTTAAGTATTGAAAAGTTTGATCCTAGAAGTGATGAAGGTATTTTTCTTGGATATTCTTTGAAGAGAAAAGCATATAGATGTTACAATAAGAGAACTAAAACTATTGTTGAGAGTGCAAATGTTAAAGTTGATGAGAAGTTTAAAATTCAGGAAAGAATACTTGATTATGAATTTGATGAAGAAGCTCATCCTCAGCCTAACATTGAAACTACTGAATTATTCTATGAGACTGACAGTGACTTATTGAATGAGAGACCTAGAGAAGAATCTATAGTTGAAGCAAGATCTATGACTATGACACTGAATAGGTATATATCAAGACATCTTCCTATTGAACAAGTTATTAGAATTTTGGACAAAGGAGTTCTGACTCAAAATAAGGTACATTTATATTTGATTTCTCAAATTGAACCTAAATCTACTAGTGAAGCTTGTGAAGATGAACATTGGATTAATGCTATGAGAGAAGAACTAGATCAAATTGAAAAGAACAAGACATAGGAATTGGTCCCTAGACCTAAAGACAAGATTGTGATTGGAACTAAATGGGTATTCAGAAACAAGATGAATGAACGAGGAGAAGTTGTAAGAAATAAAGAAAGATTAGTATGTAAAGGATACTCACAGCAAGAAGGAATTGACTATGAAGAAACTTTTACACCTGTGGCAAGAATTGAAGTAGTAAGAATGTTCTTGGCCTATGCAGCTTTTAAGAAATTCAAAGTATATTAGATGGATGTGAAGTCTACATTTCTGAATGGTGAATTGGAACAAGAAGTCCACATTGAGCAGCCTGAAGATTTTCCTTTGACTCAAGAAAGAGACTATTGGAAATACAAATGGGAAAGTAGTACTGAGAGGGGGGGTGAATCAGAACTTACTAACTTCTATCCTTTTAAACTGTAAGAACTTTATGCATCATGTAAACAAAACTTAAATAATCTAAGTAGTATATCATGTCAAGCAGCATACATGAAATCACACATAACACAATAGATTTGGTAACCCATAAACCCTTGAAAGGTAAAAATGGGGTGGGGATGACACCAACAAATCTTCACTATTGTAGATAATAAAGTTTTCCTATTAGGAATTACAAAATTTGATCATATCATGATCTACCCTGTGAAAGGTCTACTCTGTTAAAAGCTAAAAGACTTATACAGTCTACCCTATTAAAGGATTTACAAACTTACAATAAAGTAAGCACTTGGTAAAGAGATTTGCAAAAGTCTGTTAAGACTACTCAGTTAAGAGATTTACACTGATACACTGGTCAAAATGTCTGAGTACCTGATCTTTTGGTATGCACTTGATATGCTGATTACAAATCTTCTCTTTACTATATGACTATGATCTCTTCTATCTGATCTTTCTTGATTCTATTCCTTCATTGCTCTGCTCGATCACTGAACTCGGTCTGAATACTTCTCTTGCTCATTTCCTCATACTCATAGTATTCATCCAATCTCAATATCTTCTATTCTCTCTGATTCACACACATATCTCTATCTAGATATTTTCCTTTATATAACAACAAAAATGTTTTACTGTTTAAGATCTACGGTTCAGATATATTCCTATTGCCACCTAACCTATACAATTTTTTGATTGGATCTAGGATTTACATAGGGATCAATGGTAATAACATAGATGAGTAATTTCCTCCATGATTGTCTCAATAAATAGAATACAAAACATAATTATCTCCAAAAATGGTTTACCTCGATCATTGTGTCATTACAGACTTGTATACCAATACTGGCTTACTCGGCAAAGGTTATCTCTGGAACTCAGCATCAACTATCCTTGGTATCCACTATACTCGGCATCTATTGAACTTCTTTGTCACTTGATAATCATTGATATATGTAGCTTGACAATAACTATACTCAGCATATTATAGACATATTGTGACCTATACTTTTTACTCGGTAGTACTACTACTTAGTAAGTATATAGTACAAAACTTGGCCTTTACAAAATAACTCGATTGTAGTGATGACCGACCATCCTTACCTAGATATATGACAAAGTATAAGACACTAATAGTCAACAAAATTATAGTGATCTACAATCTCCCCCTTTGACATTAGTGGCAAAATAAATTTGTCATGACATTTGTATATATAATTACAAAAATATGTTTGTGCTAGCCTAATACTCCCCCTAAGATATATATACATATCCAAAATTGTGTTACCTATCCCTGTTTATGTCTCGTGTCATGATGATTCCCCATTTTTTTTGACATGACTAATTTCTTCATCAGAAGGTAGATCACAAATTCTCTCTAGAAAAGGTCTATGTAGCATGGTGATCATATATAGTGCATCTCTCCATGCAGTTGAAGCGAGATTCAACACTTTAGTTTGTACTTCTAGGTCGGCAGCTAGGCTGATGAGTCCTTCAACTATGGACAAGTGTGAATCATTTTGGGTCAATGCTTTAGCCTTAACTATTTTTCTCTGTATAGCTTCTAGGTGTGGTGTCAAAATAGTTTGAATAGACAGTAGGTGAGAATGAATCTTGCCATCATTTGTCATTAGCTCAGCTAACTTACCCTATGTCTACATTACTTTAACATAATGTCCAGCACTAGTGCTGGCATCCAAAGTCAGGGACTGACTTGTAGCTTTGATCTCGTGCTTGAGAGTTTCAAGCAAGTGTTGGTTCTCTTCTATGAATAATTCAACATTGCATAACTTAGCCAGTAAAGACTGACCATCCACAACTAATTTATCGGTCTCCTGTACCAAATTTGACAACTCAACCTATTTGACTGCTATCTCGACAGATATCTTATTCAACATCTTGGTCTTAAATTTGTGTTCAGACCATTCAAATAACTTATCACTTGCACAACTCATGTCATTATTTACTTTCTGAACAATATGTACAAGTTGTTCCAATATGGGATAGAACTATTTACATCAGATAAGTGATAAAATTCATTAAATATGTCTTTAATTTCATGAAGAACTTGTTTTTGCTGATGCTCCCATCAAAGTTTTGCTTGTCTACTTTTCTGTGTCAGCAAATCTTTCATGATCTGTAGCTACTCAAAAGAAAGGTTGTTTGTATCCCATTTAGGAATAACAATTACTTCATCAATAGTTACCTCTTCTTTCTCCTTTAGTTTCCTCGATGGAGTACTTCAACTCGGCAGCTATACAAGAGCTTTGATTGCCTCTTGTTCCTTCGACACTTGTTCTTCAATGAGTTTTCCTTTATTGTTTTCTTCTCCTTTCTTAGCAAGAGGTCTAACAACTTGTTCATCTGATTTGATTTCATGACTATTTGTATTGTGTTCTTCCTTTGGAGGACTTTGAACTAGATCTTCTACTTAACTTCTTCAGCAGAGGGAGTTAGTGGTACCGATTGGATTGGTTCCTTAGTAAGAATTGTATTGACTAACTTATCAATAGTAGAAACTCTAGGTATAGTAGGATTATCAATGATAGATTGTGTGCTCATGATAGTGGGATAATCCTTGACTTGAAATAGGAATGTGTTAGTACTTGGCAGGGGTGTACCAGTTTCTTCTGTGTTCTTGAGATCACCCTCAGTTAAGAACAAGTTCTTAATGGGGCTCTCCACTGGTATATCAACAATATGAACCTCAAATGTAGCTTATGATTTCACTTCCTTAGGAGTATCAGTCTCCATTTTAATTTTCTTGATGACAAGTTCAACAACTATTGAAGTAGAACCAACATTTTCTTCATTCTTTCCTTCAACCTTTTCTTCTACTGGAGCAGGTATCAAACCAAACAATATTTTCCAAATTTTCAAACTTTCTTGGACAACTTCTTCAACCTTGTGTTGAAGGATAAGATAGGCTCTAAGTTTAGGGTCAAATTTGCCTTTGTATTGGTTAATTATTGGTTTGATATTTGTAGGAGTGAGAGTGGACTCAACTTGTGCCAATGTACTCTCTCTAATTTCCTTCTCGGTTTGTAATGCATACTCCCACTTCTATGTGACCCTGTTGCACAATTCCTTAGGAATCCGGTTTTCAATTTCAATTGGCAGCATCTTGAATATGCATAACATTTCAAGAACAACATCCTCCACTTTTTCTTTTTCTCCAATTCTCATTTGTCCAAACTTTAATCTTTTTATCTCATCAACTACAATTGTGCTAGTAAGCTTAAGACATAATTCATCAACAGTGAGTTGATATGTACCATGTTGTGTAACTTTCCTTTTCACTTCTTCATCACTCTTTCTTTCTTCATCTTCTATTAGAACAAGTTTCCTTCTTGGTTTCTTCATAGCCTTGGTTGGCACTACCTTAGGTTTTCACTTGACAGATGTAGGAGACACCTTGGGAGTCTCAGGAGCATTTTTCCTTGTTCAAGGCCTTAGTGATGGTGCCGCTGTCACTTTTTATTTCAACACTTTTCCTTTTGGTGGGGACTCAGTAATTACTAGTTTCTTTTCTTCTTCTAATTTCTCTTTCTCACTCTCACTGGTTGCACTCTTTTCATCTTCTCCCAATCCTTGGGTTAACTCTAATGGTTTATCTTTTTTAGATTCTTTAACATATCCTTCTAGATTTTTCACTATTTTCTTCCTTCTTCTCTCAGTGGTAGCAACTAATAATCCCAAATATATCTTTGATTTGGCCTCTTCAAATGTACCAAAGTAGGGTGCCTTAGCATCAATTTCCTTAGCTAATAGTACTATGATTGCAACAGTTGTTTCATCAATATTGAGTTCATAGGGTAATGGGATCAACCATGAAACCCTAGGTAGGACTGCCTATGCATAGGTGAAGTCTGTGTCTACTAGAAAACATGTCTTTGCTATATTTCTCAATCAAAGACATAGGGATTCTAGTCCTATTCTTCATCTTCTTCTTAAATTCAATAAAAGAATTATCCATTATCCCTTCAAAATCATCACCAATCTCACTTATAAAATCATTAATTTGAATAGTTATGGGCTTCTTCTTGTCCCATGTTATATTACCATGTGTGGGGAAACACTTCTTGACATAAAAGAAAATACATACTAGTAGGGATCCGAACTTACACATTGAGTTCTTTACTGTCCTGATGGAGCTCAGGTTCTCAGCAAGTTGAGTTAGTTGGAGCTCGGCAAGATCGTATTTGTGCCCTTTCTTAACTATTTTCCATGCCTGGTCCATTTCCATATAGGGGATGCTATCCAACCAACTCGACTAATAAAATTTGTGCGAGATAACTCTGATGGCAAAGTCAATTACCGGATCTATAATGGGAGAAATTGTCATTCTGCGCTTGTTCCAAATTGCCTGTGTTTTCTTGAATTTCTTCTTTGCTTGTGCTTTTCCCTTCAATCGTAGGGTAACCAGTAACTTTGTGTATTATTTATTTTGTGATCTTTACCAGTCCATCTTCCAGCCATAATTTCATGTCATGAACTTGACCCAAAACAATTTTTATCCATTCAAATTTGATGTTTTGCAGGAAATCTAGGGCATGCACTAACCCTTGATCGACAACAACCTTGTGTTCCATCTTCAACACTCCATTGACACATAATTTCTTGTATGCTTCCCTAATTTCATAATCACCAATTTCCCCAATTTTTCACATATAGTAAGATCTCACATTGTTCATCATTAATACATTCTCTAGAGTTGACAACAGGGCTCTGTTCAAATCTCCTTTTATGGCACTTTCTAATATTCCCTTGAATACCGTCAGTTTACAAACTTCATTTTTCACAAGTTGCACATTAAAAACTTCCATTCCCTATTTCTTGACTGGTGCAGATGAAGATGATGCCATTTCAAACTAAAATTTTCAAAAATTGAATATTTTCTCAGTAAAGTACCTTTTGTCAATAACCTTGTAGATGAATTTTGTTGACGACATGCTGTGAAGATTTGGAATCACCTTGTTTGATCTAGTTGCACAAATTTTGAATTGCTTTAAAATCTTGAATAGCCTGGTGAAATGAATTTATCAACAACTTTTTGCTTGATAGAATCTGAAAAAATAGAATTAGGGCCTCATAAATGCTCCGTACAGTGTCTAGGTGAAATATAGTTGTCTTAACAAACTCATGTTAAACTTGGTTAAACATAAGCTCAGTCAATGTAACCATTGTGACATAGCTAGACATAGCATTTCAACAAGAACAGGTGCTCAACAATCATTGTTAGCTCGGTCATGACACTGATGCTCAGCATCAAAAATAAAAATTTCAATCTTGCTCAGACATGTCCTAATGCATCTTAATTTATTCAGCTATGGACTTTTTAGTACCTACAAAACATGTCATGGCCTTATCTATTTTCTTTTGGTCTCTGCAATTGTTTTCATGGTCTTTGCCTTAAACCCTAAGCAAAATTTCAAAATTATAGCCGTTAAAGTGAAAAAACCTAAAATGCCTTGGCCCTGTTCTAATTTGTCATTACCTTTTTAGGCCACTTAAATCCCCTTTTAGACATGTGCATTTTTCCTTCCCGATCAGTTGCAAGTTTGCTAAGTCCCTGGTGGTCACGTCTTCTTATTCAATGAACTAGAAAACATGTGTTCGCATAATATCTCATTGTCTAGTGGTTACTAGTTAGTATTAAGCAACTCCGTGAGTAGCTTATTTCCTCTTTAGTTGCTAATTCATGAAATGGTGGCCCCTATTTATAAATGGTGATACATGTGGACCTATGTCAGACTAGATGTTGAGGTGTCTATTGGTTATTGGTTGCCGAGCGGGTGAGTTGGATTTGCTATCACTGGGGTCCGATGTCAAAATTTAAGATCGACAGCTGGCGTATGTTCGCATGGAATATTCTTACCCCATGTGATCTTGTGCCCACCATCTGATTAGATGCCGATATACAGGTGGGTTTTCTGACACGTATGCACAAATGGCAGTCTTTAATTGGTCAGGAGTGATGAGTTGGATGTTCCATTAGCGGGACCTAGTTTCAAGTAGATTTAAGATCTACGGTTGGCATAAGAGTGCAAGGAATCTTTTGAGCCTTTGCGATCTTGTGCTAACCGTCCAATTCTCCAACGTGCTTATGCAGACGTTGCGGTGGGACTGATTTGCCAAGTCAATTTGGATGCCAGGTGTTGCTGATTTGTTTGTGTTTGATTGGATGAGAATGAATGATGTGGAATTGTGTCAGTGGGGCCAAATTCTTCAAGCGGTAGAGGGAAGAGATCGACGGCGGGTGTATAATCGGATAGAATATTCTAATCTCATGAGGGCATGAGACTCGCTGTCAATTTGGAATTTGAATCTCAGTGACGTGGAGTTATAAGTGGGTCCTTTGTCAGTGGTGACCGGGTAGTATGCAGTGAATGGTATGATGACAAGTGGCACAAGGTGGGCCTAGGCGGGGGTTTAAAGTTTGGAAATTTTGATAAAAGGTTTAGCAGCCCTGAAAATTTCCCTCTTGTTTTCTCATTCACAATGTAAAGTGGTGAGGCTCTAAAAGGTTTAGTGATTCAGTGAACATGTGTTCATGTAATTGCTAAACAAACTAGCGGTGAGATAAAGCACTTGGTGAATGGGCAAAACCCTTTAGTTTCTAGTTCGCTAGATAGGGACAGAGTTAAATTTTCCTTCTGATCGCTAGTTCACTGAGTTAAGCCCAGGTTAAGGATTTCATTCTACAAATAGAAAATCCTTTGTCACATGTTTGCCAAATGCAAACCTAGGGTTTCCTAATGAGTTAGATTATAAAGCCCAAGAAAGTAAGGGATTTGATGGTGATGTTTTAAAGTTGATCTTAGTTTGAATGCTAACCATCAATATGATGCTGGCAGCGTGGTAAAAGTCATTTCCCTACAAATTTGAATTTTCTAAGGGTTTCCAGTGATAGGAAGGACTAAAATTGAATGTTTTAGCAGCTACATTTGATAGAAATGATTTTCAACTATTGTAGAGTGGTCCAGAGGCCTGATGATTGATTTACAGAAGGTTTGTGCCATGAAGGAATGGGCAAGAAGTGCTCAAGGCATGTTACAGGTGTGTGATTAGACTGATAAGTATAGTGTATGTAGGATTTTTAGTACTTTCTTAGAGAATTATCACAAATGAGGATCATTCTTGATTCTCATCACCTAGTATTCATCCCCTATAATAAATTTTGATTGGTTTCAGTTGGTTTGGTGGGTGAAACCCTAACCCTAGCTGTTTGAAGCTTGTTGCATCCTAAATTCTTTTGGGATTCCAAGATAGCTAGTGCTATATATTGTTGTATTTTTTTACATTAGAAGGGTTCCCAAATTTTTGGCTGTTCCAAGTCTTTTGGTCCCAGGTTGTTGATGTTATATTGATAATCAATTTAAAAGATTGAACAAGGAGAGCTTGGATTTAGGGTTTATTTTCCTAGCATTTTGTTATTTGGTAATGTATTGATTCTACAAATCTTAATGAGAATACACTTGGATTCCAATCTCATATTTGTGTATGTCTTCTTATTTTGTTCTTGAGCTCATATATGTTAATGTCACAAAGTGGGTTAGCATATGGTAAACAAAGAGTATTTTGAAATTATCTTTGAGTTCCTAACAAAGTTGGGATTAAAGTCTTTAAGGTAGTTTCAGTGAGTTCATGACTAGATAAGGATTTGATGTCTTGGTATGTGAGGGAGAGGGATAATAGGAAAAGCACTTATTTTGAGTTCAAGACTATTTGAGTTAGGGTTTTTAGTTGATATATGCTATCAAGTGACTCTATGCCCTGGATTGAGGCACTGGTCCATTCTTTGGAAGTAGTCCATCATCATCAATCACACAAATTAAATGATAAATCTTTAAATCAATTAGTAAGGGGTATAAATGTATAACATTTAGTGATTCCTTTCAAGAAGTGAATCAAGGGTACACCTGCCTGAGCATCTATGCTCAAAGTGTAGGAGGATCTCTTTGATCCTTGTTAATTGGCCCTTTTCCTTGCATAATTTGGAGTGGTGATAGAGTCAGTGACATAATGTTGTCAATCATAGTGTAAACCTGCAAGTAGAAAGAGAAGGGGAACCAACAAGACTTTTTCTTTATTCTATGTTAGGAACTGATGTAAAGTAAAGCTTTGCAAGAATCAGTTCTAGACATACCTTTCATGCTTAGTTAGAAGAAGTGTGGTCACCTGATCCATCGAATTAGGTGACCTCAGATGTGCTTGCTTCACTTGTTGTTCCTTCTTCTTTCTTCCTCTGTGTCTTTTCCATCTAGTTCCTCAATTTTTCATAGATATCCTCATTATGATTGTTAACATTGCTCGACATGGGTGATCTACAATCTCTCTTTAAGTGACCGATCTTATTACATTTATAATAGACCATGCTACCATTCATCTAGCTTTTAGATTTACCTCTAAAATTAATCTTCATGCAATTTTCTCCAATGTGTCCATACTTACCACAATAATGGCAATTATACCAAGTGTTGTAATCCCAATTTTAACTTTTACGCTATGTGACTGGCTTTGTTTGCTCATTAGATGACCACCTTGGTCTAGATCAACATTCATAAGCTTTGTGACCATATTTCTGACAATTGAAACAACTTCCTTGAAACTTTGGTGTGGTGGATGAAATGCTAGCTTTAGATCTACATTCATGTGCTTGATGTCCATTCTTCTTACAGTTAAAACAATGTCCATTAACCATGTTTGCTTCTGCATATGTTGGTTGTATGTCCTAGCTTCCCACAATGATGACATGTGGGCTTTTTTGTTCTTTGATTTAGCAATCTTCTATTCTCCATCCTTTGATGACTCTCCTTCTTTAGTAGATGAGTGTTCATTCAATCCAAGTCTAGATCTATCACCAGATCTCCTAGGTGACCTCATCAACTCTTCAAAATACTTTGTAGCTTCATTAGGTTTGTTCATCCTTTCATTGATTTCTTTTTCAGTTCTCAACTCATGTTTTAGCTAATCATTTTCATATTTCAGTTGATTGTTCTCCAAGTCTCTCCTACCCAATTCTTGGTTGACCAGCAGTAATTGATTTACCATATCTAGTTGATTGTTAGTCAACCTTTGTATGTCACTTGTTCTTTCATCTAGCCTTGTGGTAGTTTGTCTTTTGTCCTTTTCAGCTATTGCCTTATCATCTTTAGCTTTCTTTTTCTGCTCTACTACTTCACAAAATTTGACAGACTGAATTTCCTGTTCTCTCTTTAGTGTCCTGATTTCATCATTTAGTATGGTATTTTTCTCCAGTAGTTCTTTCATGGCTTTGTCATTATCTATAGAACTACCAATATCAAATAATCCAGTGATGTCTTCTTCCTTGTACTGTGACTCACTTTTTTGAATTGCAATCTCTCTTCTTTTGCTCAAGGATTTCTTCAATTCCCCTCTGGCTGCTTGCAGCTACTATAATGCTAGTTGTACTTCAATATTTTGATTCTCTATGACTTTTCCTAGTTTGTAAGCTTCCATCTTAAGATCTTTTCCTCAAGTGGTTAGACTTCCTTGTGAGAAACCTTGATGCTCTAATACCAATTGTTGGAAATACAAATGGGAAAGTAGTACTAAGAGGGGGGGTGAATTAGAACTTACTAACTTCTATCCTTTTAAACTATAAGAACTTTATGCATCATGTAAACAAAAATTAAACAATCTAAGTAGTATATCATGTCAAGAAGCATACATGAAATCACACATAACACAATAGATTTGGTAACCTAGAAACCCTTGAAAGGTAAAACTGGGGTGGGGATGACACCCACAAATCTTCACTAATACACATAATAAAGTTTTCCTATTAGGGCTTACAAAATTTGATCATATCATGATCTACCCTATGAAAGGTCTGCTCTATTAAAAGCTAAAAGACTTATATAGTCTACACTGTTAAAGGATTTACAAACTTACAATAAAGTAAGCACTCGGTAAAGAGATTTGCAAAAGTCTGTTAAGACTACTTGGTTAAGAGATTTACACTAATACACTGGTCAAAATGTCTCAGTATCTAATCTTTTAGTTTTCACTTGATATGTTGATTATAGATCTTCTCTTTACTGTATGATTGTGATCTCTTCTATGTGATCTTTCTTGATTCTATTCCTTCACTACTCTGCTCGGTCACTGAACTCAGTCTGAATACTTCCCCTGCTCATTTCCTCATACTCATAGTATTCATCTGATCTCAATATCTTATGTTCTCTCTGATTCACACACATATCTCTGTCCAGATCTTTTCCTTTATATAACAACAAAAATGTTTTACCATTTAAGATCTACCATTCAGATATACTCCTATTGCCACCTAACCTATACAATTTTATGATTGGCTCTAGGATTTACATAGGGATCAATGATAATAACATAGACATGTAATTTCCTCTATGATTATCTATATAGATAGAATACAAAACATAATTATCTCCAAAAATGGTTTACCTTGATCATTGTGTCATTCCAAACTTGTATACCAATATTGGCTTACTCGACAAAGGTTATCTCTGGCACTCAGCATCAACTGTCCTTAGCATTGACTGTACTTTCCATCTATTGAACTTCTCTGTCACTCAGTAATCATTGATATATGTAGCTCAGTAATAACTATACTTAGCATATTACAGACATATTGTGACCTAGAATTTTTACTCGGTAGTACTACTGCTCGGTAAGTGTACAATACAAAACTTGGCCTTTACAAAATGACTTAGTTGCAATGATGACCGACCATCCTTGCCTAGATATATGACAAAGTATAAGACACTAATAGTCAAAAAAATTATAGAGATCTACAAAGACATGGTATGTAAACTAAAGAAAGCACTATATGGACTAAAGCAAGCACCTAGAACTTGGTATGCTAGATTGGATAAGTATTTGTTGAAATTGGGATTTGCTAAAGGAACAACTAATAGCAATCTATACACAAAAGAAACTAAAAATGGTTTGTTGATTATAGTTATTTTTGTTGATGACATTATCTTTGGAGGAGAAGATGAAGCTAGTGATAAATTTGCTGATGAAATGAAGACTGAATTTGAAATGAGTATGATTGGTGAGATGAAATACTTTTTGGGATTAAAAATAACATAGAATAGTGATGGTATCTTTGTAAGTCAAACAAAGTACTTGAATGATTTGTTGAAAAGATTTGGAATGGAGAACTGTAAACCAGTTGGAACACCTATGGTTACAAGACATAAATTGTCTAGCAAAGATGAAACACTGATAGTTGAGCTGAAGAAATACAGATCCATGATTGGAGGATTGCAGTACTTGACACACAATAAACCTAATATAGCACATTCAATTGGAATGGTAGCAAGATTTCAAGATGAACCTAGAGAGTCACATTATGTAGCAGTAAAGAGGATACTGAGATATTTAAGAGGCACAATGGACTATGGATTGTGGTATGAAAAATTTGATGATTTTACCCTATGTGCATATATAGATGCTGATTGGGGGGGTAGTGTTGATGATAAGAAAAGCACCAGTGGTGGAGCCTTTTTTCTTGGAGTAAGATTAGTTTCTTGGCTAAGAAAAAAGTAGAATTTTATTTCACAGAGTACAACAAAAGCAGAGTATGTAACAGAAGCAAATAATTGTAACCAGATAATTTGGATGAAGCAAATGCTGAAGGATATTGGAATTAGGTTTGTTGAGCCTGTTGTCATTCATTGTGACAACACCAGTATAGTTAGTATGTCTAAGAATCCTATTTTATATTCTAAGACTAAGCATATAGAGATCAAGTATCATGTTGTAAGAGAGAAACTTGTTGAGAAAGAAGTCAGACTAGAGTACATAAGCACAAAGGAATAGATAGCAGACATATTTACAAAGCCTTTGCCTAAGGATACATTTGAGTATCTGAGAGGTATGCTTGGGATTATGCCCCAGCCTACTTTTGAGTAATGATGTTGTTGGTTACATCCATCTAGTGGTATATGAGCCCTATCTTTCTTATGGATTGGATGTTGGTACTTCCTCTATGGGGGAGTATGTGAGCTGAGTCATGAGGACTCTTGTGAATGTATTTTCTAAACAGTGTCTATTGACATTGAGTTATTTTTGACATAGTGATGAAATTTCTATCATTGATGTCAATGGGGGAGAAGTGTCCATGAAAACCCATTTGTACCATCTATTGGAGAGAACTGAATAGGAAATCAAAGCAAGATTTTATCAATGAAGATGATTTGAAAATGTTTGTCAGAGCAACAGTGTTGTAGTATTGGATTTTTGGAACATTGGATGTTTTTCATCTATGTTCCCATCAATGCCAATGGGGGAGATTGTTAGGAATGAATTCTTGGTATTCATTTTGTAGTAGTTTTTGTTACATTCATGACTATGATTGTCATTGCATTCATGACTATGATTGTCATTGATGTCAACATAGTGATCTTCTGGAGACTAGCAGAGAAGCAGATAGTGTTTTGATTAGCACACATGGGATATTGTAGTTGGAGCTATGTGATGTTGAGGTTATATTATTTGATATGTTATTTTTCTATGGTTAAGATCACAAATAGTAATTCATTTATTCATGGAAGTTATGAGCATTTTGGTGGAAGCAGTATCCAGGCAGTGTTCCTAAGTAGCGGTTTGTGGAAATCAGATGATATCTCCTAATCAGGATGGAATTTAGTTTTGCACAATTAAAGGCAAGTTTGAGACACATTGATAGTGACATGGTTCATAGTGAAAACTTTGAGGTCACACGAGTGAAGAGTTATTGCATTTGGAAGCTGATAGTTTTATGTAATTTTGATGTAGCGTGTGGAAACTTTTATTTTGTATTTGTGTGCCAACTCATTTATAATTATTTGAGTGTGGTATAAAGGAAGGAATGTTTTTCCTTATTTTAATGTAGTAGTAATGTGAAAGAAGTGTGAGCATGGTATGTTTGAATGCGAATGTAAGCATGAAGTGAAGAGCTAATGAAGTTGTGAAAGCGAAATTGTGAAGGAAGACATGCGAAGTACACAGATCTAGTGTAGTAATGAGTGTGGTTTGGCATAGTGAGGAGGTAACATATTTCATATTATTCTACTGAATAATATTAAGGTCATTTGGATAGTGTGTTTAGTGATCTTACCCTGAAGTTGTTTGGGCAATGGGTCCTTCTATCTTCCATAACTCTTAACAGGGTTAGAATCTCTTAACAGGGATTCAAAATCTCCTAGCAGGGATTCATATGTACTGAATATATTTCATAAGACTCCTAACAGATTCCATCCTTTCACAAGGAATATTCATATTAGTGCATCTTTTGTGGGCATGATTCCCACCAGGGTTTACTCTTTGATCAAGAGGTTCCCTAGTCAACATATCTTGTGTTATTGTGTCATTGTGTATGGATATCTTTCTATGGTTGGTACTTACATTGCTTACATGGTTAAATGTTGTTGAAGTTAATAAAGGTTATAATTAGCTGATAACTAATTCACCCACCCTCTTAGTTATCTTGGTGGAATTTACTTTCTAACACTTCAAATACTCATGACTAGAACAATACTATTATAATAGACAATAAGCTCTGATTTAAGATAGTTTGTGCCATTTGACCTCAATAGATAAGATAAGAAATCACAACATGATTAGGACCAAGAGATTAGATGATCTATAAGGTTGGTAGAGAAAAGAGAATGAACAAGTGAACTACAAGAGCACAAAGGTATATGAAGGGATGGTAGTAGTACAAATTTGAAACCAAAGTCCACCCCAAAGAAAAGTCAAAGTCAAATAGTTAGGCAAAAAGTATTCAATTTCCTATTCTTTATGTATTCTTTCTCAATAATATATGAGGGCTTAATGTCTATCAACTTCATATGTATCTTATATATGTTGATCTTCTCTATCCATGTATCCTAGAGCTTATGAATGATTGATAAACACATGCACAATTTTCCCATGTTGTTTCTGACCAAATGAAAATATGACACAACTATCTAGACTTTTTTCTCACAATCATAATGTTCATAGGTAGGGTAAGACTAAGAAGCTTCATTCAAAATTACCTGTGTTTTTTTGAGGAAATATTACACTTATGATCATATCTTAATCTTATCTCCATCCTTGAAAAGGAAAAGACTTCCATGATCTATTTAAGAGACACTACTGATTACAAGTGACATATTTGATTGACTAATGAAATATTAATTATGTTTGTTATCACTTACTAAGCATTGATTACTATTATCATCCAAGGTAATTGCTTCCTTGTTGCTAATCACCAAAGACTTTGGCTTTGATTCGCATCTCATGTATTTTGAGGAAAATCATGATCTTCTTCTCATAGTGAGGTCATGACAGTATTTCACATCTTGCATTTTCCAACCTCCTCTTCAAAGCCTCTTAGAGAAATCACAATGGTTGTTTATTCTAACACATAGTCTTTATCTCAATAAGTGCGATTCTTAGAATTTTATGCTCAAGAATTAGACCAACTTCATTGCTCTCCAATTAACCCCATATTATTTGGTGTATCCTTTTTACCTCACAGCTTGAACTAGGTTGGTCTCCTCACTTTTTTTACTGTATTTCCATTCAAATTAACAAGATCGTGCTACTATGAAGTTCCTTGCAAGTACTTGTAGCTGACAGATACTTTTGTTAAGTTTTTGTTTGTTTAAGTAAAATTGCATTCACCCTGGATACTTAAATTGTAGGATCCTGATTATTTTCCAAAAAATCCTAATTTTATAGATTGGTGTACAATAACTAGAATAATTCAATTCTATAATGCTTTCATATAGAATTGAAGCTACATGAATTAAACATATGGCTAATTAACACTTTCATAGTTATATAATCAAAAAAATTCAAATTAGCAAGTGTACACACAATAGTAAGACTAGCCTATTTCTAAACAACATACTAGAATGAAGTAAATTTTGTATTTGAGTATCTTTCATGGTATATAGTATTTTGTATTTAATTTTCAAACAATTATTTTTTCTGCTTTTCTAATTTGCATCTCTACACAACTATGAAACTATGATAGTCTTAATGTCAATAATTCTTGAATGGCTTATCCCTATTATGCACATTGGTTAGACATTAAGATTGCCTTCTTCTAAGCTTATCCCAGGCTTCTTGTAATAAAAATCATAAGGTCAAAAGCTGTATGTTTCATATATCAAAAATATTATGTGTTAAAATTATCCAACATTAGGTAGATATTAATACTGGCTACTAAAATCATCACAAAGAACAATAAATATAGTAACCTCCCTAAACTCTTATGAAGATTGTGAAAGATTGTTTATTTTTCCTTTACATTTTCTCTTGAAAATCTTGTTCAAGGACATAAAAAGTTTCATTTATTTTTAGCACCTAAACAACTACCTCTGAAGGGCTTTCCATTAGCATTGTTGTAATAATATAATCAAGCATTAATATTTCTTCCTTGGCTTAAAGTAAAAACCTTATGTTATAATTTCACAAGAATTATAGAGAGAGAAGCCCTACAAGACCCTAGTTCATGATGTTTAGCCAGCTACATTTCTACATAACCATTATTTCGAATATGAAATCTATTGGAATTACTAGAAAGCACAGTTGTCATGAAGGAGGGCTCTGCTGGAATTACTAGAAAGCACATCCTTGATACATAATTAGATGAAATAATGCTAATGGATAACTTTGTCTTATCGATGTCTGGAGTTTAGGAGCAGTCAATGATACTTATAATTTGTTGGCTTGGGATAAACTCACATCAAACCTAGCAGTTTCAACAGGGAAATTGAAACCCAGAATACCAGTTTCTTGTATGTTATGCCATGTAATGAAGGAGAAGTAAAGGATGAAAATCATGCCATGCTTCACTACTCTAGGTATGACCAAGTTTAAAACATTGAGTTGATCACAATAAGATGAACACTTCACACAATAAATTTATAACATTGAGTTGACCTCAAGTAGCTAGGTAGGTACAGGAAGGAAATGGTAATAATTTTGTAGTTAATTCTGAAATTTTAAAAAATAGTTATCAGATTCTGATTTATGAGTTACTCCACCAGATGGACTTGATCTCAGCTATTGACTTTTTTGAAAAGGCAATAAATATTAACAAAAAGGCCTCATTATTTTTGATATGCTTATTGATAAATTGCAAGAACTTTTTCTCAATCTTGTATTCGTTGATTTCTTAAAGTTTTTTAAGCAGTACTTGTTGGAAATATTCAGGAATTAACCAAGTTACTGAGAGGGGAGGGGTGAATCAGTAACTCCAAATTTTCTTATAATTTTAACATGTATTTTACTTTTTAACCTTTGCATACAGAAAGCATGAAACTTAAAAGAATTCACAATAATGACACATAGATTTGGTTACCCAGAAACCTTCCAAAAGAAAGTAAAACTGGGGTGGGGATGAAACCCAAAAAGCTTTAATACTGCAGAATAAAGTTGGTCGGTTAAGGCTTACAATTTGATCACTTCTGATGATCTGCCCTGTTAGGAGAAATAAGGATTGCTAAATCCACCCTGTTAAAGGATTTACAAACATACAGTGAAGTATGCACTCGGTAAAGAGATTTTTACAAAGACTGTTAAGTCTACCCGGTTAAAGGATTTAGTACTGATTCACCTGTTAGAATGAAACAGTAGATCTCTGCTTTGCAACTGGATTGCTGAATGAGATTTGCTGATGTACTGATCACCTTTTGTGATGAATTTGTCTTTGCTGTACCTTAAACTTCTGAAGCCTTCTGTAATTCGCTTATTTCTGCCTTTCTTACTCTTTCACATATATTCTACTTCATACATTTCATTACATCTTTTATTTCTACAACATTGTTTATATACAAGTCTCAAACATTTAATTACAATTACAATTACATAGTCGGCTTGACAAATAAACATAAGTGCTACTAAGTCGGCCCAAATATGGTTACTCGGTTCCTTCAAACTGACTTGGTGACTTTCTAATACTCAGCGTCCACTGCATTACTCGGCATCGTCATGCACTCAGTAGAAGTGAAGGCACGGTTCATACTGATCACTCGGTAGGTATTGAACTCGGTAAGCATTGGTGACTCGGTAGACAAGATGTTACTCGGTTTACATTGTCCTGATCGGTTTGTACTAACTTGCTCGGTTTCCACTGTCTGCTCGGTTTGCACTGTCTACTCGGTTTGCACTATCTGCTCGGTTTGCACTGTCTGCTCGGTTTGCACTGTCTACTCAGTTTGCACTGTCTGCTCGGTTTGCACTGTCTGCTCGGTTTGCACTGTCTGCTCAGTTTGCACTGTCTGCTCGGTTTGCACTGTCTGCTCGGTTTGCACTGTCTACTCGGTTTGTATCCAGAATGCAAATAAGTGTTGTCACTAGTGGCAATTCAGCTTAATGCCAACAATCTCCCCCTTTGGCATTAGTGACAAAAACACTTATTGGCCAAAATTTATATACACGAATCATGCTGAGTTTTATTTTGATTTTTTTTTAAAAAAAATTTGTCTTTGTTATAGGGCTTTATACATTGTCTCCCCCTTTCAATGTGCTAACTGTTTCTTATACAAATCTATAACTGTATACATATCTCTCCTTCTATACATATCTCCCCCTTTTTGACGATAATGCCAAAGGTGCATATACAAGTTATTTACAGAGAGAATCCAAAATTTGATAAGAAATCAGAATGTACCTTCATTATTAGTGCCAGGGTTCTGTCCCAACTTTCTTGCAGAATCTTACATGTTTGTATAGCAATTTGGACTTCTGCAGAGAGTTTAATCATGTGATCTGCTATAGAGAACTGATTGTCATGAATCAATGTTCTGGAATGTTCAATGTGCTTATACATTGTATTCATGATGGGAAGGATCATGTGTTGGATGTCTAGCAGTGTAGACCGGATCCTTGAGTCTTCTTTCAGTAGATCAGACTGCATATTAGATAGATGTGAAATTTTCATGTGATGAGCAGAGCTTGAACTTGGTTCAAGTTGCAGCTTCTGTATGCTAATCTTCATATCCTCATCCATTTTATTCATTTTATCTTTGACATCCTTTGTGAACTCGGCAAAATTACATAGTCTGGCCAAAAGAGAGGTAGCATTCGAATAGATAGATTCTATGTTAGACAAAACTGAAGACAATTCCACTTGGTTAATAGCTATGTGCTGAGCAATGTGCTCAAGCACTTTATTGTTGAATCTCTTCTCGGCTCTTTCAACTAACTTTTCTATCCTGGATGAGTCCTCATTGTATTTCTCAACTGCTTCTGCTAATTGTAACAAAACATGCTAGGAGGAGTCTACTTTAATGCCTAATGCATCAGACAAAATGTCCTTAGCATCCTTGATGATTTGATACTCTTTGTCTCTCTCCTCGTTAAGCTTCTTTTGTTTTTCTTTCCTTTGGAGGATCTCACCTATATTCTGCATCTGGTCTGCTGAGAGATTTGCAAAATCTAGTGTAGGAATTTCTATCTCTTCATCTAGGTCTATATCCTCAACTACATTTTTACCCAAAAATTTTATACTTGGTAGAGTTTTAGGCTTATCTGTACTTAATGCTTTTGTAGTAGTGACAGTAGATAAAGTAGGGCTGGCTATAGATACTGGCATACTTTCTACTGGAGAACTTAAAATATTTACACTTGAAGATTCAAAAACTGGAAAACTTACTGCTGGAAAACTTGATGGTACAGGAGACTCCAGCTCGGTAGAAGAAATGGTAGCTGCCTCTGATGTTGCTAGAGATGATTGGACAAATGTAGAAGTTGTCACAACCATGCTTGAAGGTGTCTCAGGGCTGGATGTAGAAACTTTCACTGGAGATGTAGGAAGGGATGCAATGACTTCTGCTGCTATCCTTACAGTATCATCTACCTCAGTGTCTTCTTCTTGTTCATCGCTGTCATCTTCAATATCTTTTATTATTACAGTTTCAATGCTCGGTTGGTGAAGGTAGTAAATGTTCTTCCATGTGGCTTTTGCAGCCTTCACAACCGATTCAATATTGTTGATCAAAATCAAACAAGTATTGAACTTCAATGTCATTTTATTTTCATTTTCTTTTAATACCTTCTTTACTTCATCATTATTCAAGCTCGGCATCAACTGTCTCAGGTTTTGATCAAATATGTCTATCACCGTTTGCCTTGCATTGCTCCATCTCATTTTTATTGGATTCAATAGAACTGCTGGAACCTGTGGGGTAATTTCTTCAGGAGAGTATTTCCACTGTCCCATCTTCTCAACAACAACATCTTCTATTTCCTTCTGTTCTGCTTCCGATCTGGTTTCATATCTCAAGGATTTTATGTTACTTACTCCAGATCCTGATCCATCTCTGAAGAGTTTTAGCTTTTCTTGAAGGCTTAGAGGAGGCCTTTTGAATACTATGTCTTTATCTGCCTTTTCTGCCTTGTCTACCTTGCCTCTTGTATTTCTCCTTGTAAACACAGCAGTGGGAGGCACAGATGCCTTAGTGATGAAAACTTTTCCTTTCTTCTTTGCAGGTTCTAGTTCCTCTGTTTTCTCATCCTTTTCCTCTTCTTTTTCATCTATTTCTTCTTTATCCTCGGTTATCATTTGCATTTTAGCTATCCTTTTCTTTCCTTTGTTTACCGCCTGTGGAAGCTTTATGCTTAGTTCAATTCTCACCTTAGCTTCATCATATGTTCCAAAATATGGGGCTTTGGGATTGACAGGCTGATTTAGAAGAGCTTCAATGATGTTCTTGGTTTCATCAATATTTACCTCATAAGGAAGAGGTTTTACATATACAGTTCTCGGTTTAACTGCTTGAATATACACATTATCACAATCTACCATAAAATAGATGTCATCTTTGTAATCTTCCACCAACTTCTATGGAATCCGGAATCTGTCATTCATTTTCTCTTTGAAAGACTCAAAATAATTATCCATGATGCTTTCAAAGTTTTCACCCATTTCTGCGATGTATTCATTTATTTCATAGAGTACTGGCACATCTTTTCTCCATACAACTTTTCCTTTAGAAGGGAAGAATTTCTGAACATAGAAGAATAAACAGACTAACAAGGATCCAAACTTACATGGATTGTTTTTGGAAGTTTTGATGCTTTCCATGTTCTTGTTGAACTGTTTCAACAATAAGTCTGCTAGGTCAAATGTCAAGTTGTTTTTGACCACTTTGTATGCTAGGTCAACAGCTTCACATGAGACACTGTTCTGTTGACTAGAACTGTAAATCTTGTGGGCAATGATATGTGTACCAAACTTCAGTTCAGCATCGGTAATGCTGCTAACTTTCATGCCTCTACCATCCCACTCGGCTAGGGTTTTCTTCTCTAGTTCCATCCGACCTAGGGTTTTGGTAGTTTTAGCTTTGTTCAACATGGGAAGACCGGTGACTTGATGAATCATTTTCTTTGTGATCTCAATAGGTTGCTCAAGCCAAATCTTGCCATCATGTACTCGGCTGAGAATGTACCTAACCCATTTATCTCGAAAGTTTTGAGGAAGATGTGCAATGTGGACTAAACCCTTATCTTCCAGATGTTTGTGCTCGGGTTTCAAAATACCATCCACACATAGTTCCTCACGCACAATGTCTAGTTCTAGGTTTCCCATTTCTTGAATTGAACAGTTAAAATGATTACGGATATCGTTGATAAGAATTACCTTAGGAGGAATTTGAGATTGAGCTCCGTTCGGATCTAGGGCTGCTGCAATTGCGGGCACGATCTTAAAATCTGGTGCTTTCCACTCCCCTTGAACTAACATATCAGATCCTTTCTTCGCTGAAGTGCTGGATGATGCCATGGTAGCTCACAGAAAATTCCTTTCGCAAGAGTATTAAATCGCCGGGTTGCCCTTGAAGTTTTCTGCTCTCAAAGTGCTAAAGATTCACGGTAAAGAATGAGTTCGATTACTTGCTTTTTGTTTACAACTCTGTCATTAATGCTCATTTCAAATTAGGGTAGGAATTCTGACAGACTGTCACCCACTAAGAATTAATTGCTCGGAAAAGACTTCACAACTCGGTGAACTCGAGAATTCATAATGCTCCGACCTTGCTCGGTAAAGACAGGTACTGACCTTGCTCGGTGAAGACTATACCGACCTTGCTCGGTGAAGACTATACCGACCTTGCTGTGATCTCACTGCATCTTGCATGCTGATTTAGACTTTTCTTTTAATTTCGGTTCTGGAACTGCTTGAGGTTGATCTATGAGAATACAGTTCCAGTGCTTCCTTGGAAATTTAATTTGAGTCGGTAGAGCCATCCATTCCATTACTTGGACTGGATTGCTCGGTAGCTTTAGGAATCCATTTTTGTCTCACCTGTTTCCTGACCTTAGTTGCTTCATTCTTCTTTCCTTCTTCAATTTCACTAGCATTCATGCAGTTTCTGGCTATGTGACCGAGTTTAGTGCATTTGAAACATCTTACGGTAGTATCTCTTTTCCTTAGATGATGTTTTATGCAATTCATGCCAATATGTCCATATTCTCCACAATAATGACATCTACACCAGGTGTTGTAGTCCCATCCAAACATTGCTTTCACAATTTGTTCTGCTGGATTAAATGTCTTGGATCTGCACTCGGATGCCTTGTGACCTTGTTTGTTGCACTTGTGACAATTACCTCTGAATCTAGGTTTTTCCCTGCATTCATTTGCTTTATGACCAGGTTGATTGCAGCTATAACATTTTCCATTGAATTCTGCTTTTTCATTGTTCCAACATTTATTTGAAGTATGTCCTATTTTACCACAATGATTACAAGTAGGTTTTTGATTTCTTTGAGTACCTTGCTTAGAGGATTCACCTTCTTCTTTGTATCCAAGTCCTGCTTTTCCTTTTTGCCTATGAAGATTTTGTTCATACAGCTGATTCAAGTCTTCTTGACTTTTCAGCATTCCTTCATTGATTTGTTTTTCAGCGTTTAGGTCATCCATCAATCTTAGATTGATTTCCTTTTCAGATCTTAGTTCTTCTCTTGTGTTTTCTATTTCTGATCTTAGATTTAGAATTTCTTCATTTGTATGAGAGATCTGATCAATTAGATTTTCTAGTTGAAGGGTTTTGTTTTGGACTTCAATGTTTCTTCCATCTAATTCATCTTTCAACTTGTTTCTCTGTTCCAAGATCTCACAGAATCTTGTAGAGTGTAGTTCTTGTTCTCTTTTCAATTTTCTCACTTCTTCCTACAGAGACCCATTCTTTTCTAGGAGTTCTTTGGCAGCATTGTTTGCTTCATCTGAGTTATTTGAGGGAAGAAGATCTTCAATCTTTTCTTCAATGTAATTCTGATCATTCATCTGATTTGCAAGTTCCTTCCTTCTTCTTAGGGATTGGGAAAGATGTTCTTTTGCTTCTTTGAGTTTAGCTATGGCCATTTCCAGATCTAGCTTTTCATTTTCAATCACCTTGTTCAGTTTGAATACCTCCATTGTCCTGGATCTTTGCTCAAGCTAGTTAAGCTTTGTCTTGAGAACCAATGTTGCTCTGATACCAATTGTTGGAAATATTCAGGAATTAACCAAGTTACTGAGAGGGGAGGGGTGAATCAGTAACTCCAAATTTTCTTATAATTTTAACATGTATTTTACTTTTTAACCTTTGCATACAGAAAGCATGAAACTTAAAAGCATTCACAATAATGACACATAGATTTGGTTACCCAGAAACCTTCCAAAAGAAAGTAAAAATGGGGTGGGGATGAAACCCACAAAGCTTTAATACTGCAGAATAAAGTTGGCCGGTTAAGGCTTACAATTTGATCACTTCTGATGATCTGCCCTGTTAGGAGCAATAAGGATTGCTAAATCCACCCTGTTAAAGGATTTACAAACATACAGTGAAGTATGCACTCGGTAAAGAGATTTTTACAAAGACTGTTAAGTCTACCCGGTTAAAGGATTTAGTACTGATTCACCTGTTAGAATGAAACAGTAGATCTCTGCTTTGCAACTGGATTGCTGAATGAGATTCGCTGATGTACTGATCACCTTTTGTGATGAATTTGTCTTTGCTGTACCTTAAACTTCTGAAGCCTTCTGTAATTCACTTATTTCTGCCTTTCTTACTCTTTCACATATATTCTACTTCATACATTTCATTACATCTTTTATTTCTACAACATTGTTTATATACAAGTCTCAAACATTTAATTACAATTACAATTACGCAGTCGGCTTGACAAATAAACATAAGTGCTACTAAGTCGGCCCAAATATGGTTACTCAGTTCCTTCAAACTGACTCGGTGACTTTCTGATACTCGGCGTCCACTGCATTACTCGGCATCATCATGCACTCGGTAGAAGTGAAGGCACGGTTCATACTGATCACTCAGTAGGTATTGAACTCGGTAAGCATTGGTGACTCGGTAGACAAGATGTTACTCGGTTTACATTGTCCTGATCGGTTTGTACTAACTTGCTCAGTTTCCACTGTCTGCTCGGTTTGCACTGTCTACTCGGTTTGCACTATCTGCTCGGTTTGCACTGTCTACTCGGTTTGCACTGTCTACTCGGTTTGCACTGTCTGCTCGGTTTGCACTGTCTACTCGGTTTGCACTATCTGCTCGGTTTGCACTGTCTGCTTGGTTTGCACTGTCTGCTCGGTTTGCACTGTCTACTCGGTTTGCACTGTCTACTCGGTTTGTATCCAGAATGCAAATAAGTGTTGTCACTAGTGGCAATTCAGCTTAATGCCAACAGTACTCATGGTGACTAACTTCAATAGCCACAATCCTTCACCTCACAATTCTATCCATTCTCTTATATATGGTTGTTTTGAAATGATTTATGCATTAATCAGGATCCTTCTATATACCAATGTGGTCATGTTTTTAATTATCTCTAATTTTCTATACTAATATATTCAAATATCTCATCTAGATTTTCTTGCCTATATATAAGCTTTGAATTGATCAAATAAAAAATGTTGTAATGATCTATGAAAACATTCAAGAATTTTTCTTCACCCAGTAATTTTTTTGAATTTTGTCTATAATTACAAATCATGATGATATATATTAGGAAATTGGCTTTAAGATGTGTAGGGAAAAACATTGAATGAAAAAAAACTTTGGCATATGATATAAACAGTTCTAATTACATTACAGATGTCAATATTTAGCATTATCTTTGAAGACACCTGTATGGATAAATGATGCTTTGTCAACATTTAGCATTGTCTTTGAAGATATATGTATAGATAAAATGATGCTTAGTGTATAAACAACATATTGCAAACAATAAGCTTTTGTGTAAACAGTATATTGTAGACAATAAGCCTATGTACAAGATTATCTTATTAAAATCTTCGTATTAACAGGAATGTACACTCCCAATGATGACATGGAAGAAGAAATATCTAAAGCCTTAGATGCCATAGGAGAAATTTTTTGGAGAATACCCCTAGAGGAAAGCTACTGGGAAAGCATGAAATTAGGGATAATAGATATGGTAAACACTGGAGGTTGTCCAGGTGGTTATATTGCATTTCCCAATTTAAGGTCACTAACATAAGTTGGTTGATTTCCCTGTAGGTCTTCTCTCAGGAGAAAGCTATCTATGAAGCTATTGAGTGTTCATGAAAATATACATAAAGAAGAACTCAATGGAAACTGCATCAAATCTAATAAATATTACGATAGATGCCAGTGTTGGAGATCTTGCAGCACTTGAATATATAATTGGCATACTAGTTTTGAAAGGGGGCATTAATTCTGGATCAGTATGTATAAATTAACTTTAAATATTTGATTGGTCATCTAGAAGGACAATTGTAGTTTTTATTGGCCAACCTTTATTTATGTCCAAATCTGCATGCTTTTCTTTATTTGGTGTAATGTTTCAAGGCAGATGCAAGCTACTCTTATTAGCTTATTTTCTTGAGTTTGTAAAGTTGGGCCATAAAGGATTTTCTTTTATTTATAGATAGTTCATTGTTGTCAAATTTAATGACTCTAGCCGGACCTAGGTAAAGTTGTTTTTCATGATATAATACTACATGCTCGGTAGCTGTCCATTTTCTCTTTTCGCATGTGGGGATCAAGAAAGGAGCATAATTTATAACAAAATTTTCAATATCCATATAAATATTGTTGTTTAAGACATTTTATTAAATTTCTCACAGATATCTTCTTTGTGGGAATTTTTCACATTTAATGTGAATGGAGTATCTATAGAGCTAAGTCATGGAGCTTTATCAGTGCTATACATGGCTGCAAAATCTTCTCCAAAGGCCCTAAGTTCATATTTGTTGAATATTATTGACATTGGGTTTGGATGATGGGAAAAGGAGGATCCATTTCTTGCAAGGACAACATGCATTTCTCTTCAGTGACTATTTGAAGAAGATCAAGGAAGTCTCATATCATGTCATAGCTAAGTTTTCAATTCCTTGAAAAACTTATTAATTGGCCAAGGGCTTACGAAATAGAGCTGGTATTCTGCAGCTGAGCAGGCTATAAATGCTATCTATGCATTGCATCCAAAGCCAGAAATGTTTTTGGTTGACATCATAAGAAGGTTTCATGAAAATATTTTTGGACAAAATGAGTCACATGAACAAGTGGCTCCAGATGGTGAAAATTAGGTGGATGAGGCATCTCTTCACCATAATTCTTTATCAGTGGGAGTTACAAAGTTAAGTAGTTTTCTATTCATTGTGAATCATGTAGCCTTGAAACACTTGGTTTATATAGAATCCTCTATGCGAAAGGTTAGAAAGTAGAAAGAAAACAAATAGAGAGTTGTAGTTGAATCTCAAGCATCTAAAACTGATGCTAATTTGTCATAGTCTTGTGAAAAAGCAACATAGGTGAGTGATTAAGCTTAATCCCCTTGGTTTAGGTCGGATAATTGCATTGTCCCATCATGCAATTTTTGTTTACTATTTTGTGAGTTATACAAGATTACATTATATGCTAATTGGTAGTGATTTAGCAGGAATGCAATATCAATGTTGAATTGGGCGTTTCTACATCTGAAGATGCAAGGCTTGATTCCCTTGCAGAGAAAGCAGAGAAGGAAATTATTACAGGTAGACAAAATCAAAAGTTTGTAATTGGAATATGTGCTCCTATTGTTGCAAAGATTTGTGAAGACTTTGTTATGTTGCAGAAGGTAGGGTTGCTTGTATTCTTTCTTCATAATGAATGATTCACACCCATCAGGTTTTAATGGTTTTATACTTATATAAAATTTAAGTATTGTTTGTATGGAAGTGTATCAACTCATACATGCACTTTCAAATTGTAGTTTCCAAAATTGCAGGCATCAACTATGCTAGCTCTTTGCAAGTTAATGGTTGTTGATCCTGACTTCTGGTATTTTGTTGAGCTCCTGTACATAAATTTTTTATTCCACTTGGAAGTATAGATTATTGTTTTTGTAGAAGCATCCACTTAAAGACTAAAAATGAAAATTTAATGTTCAAAATTTTGCAGTGATGCAAATCTACATTTACTATTTACTATTGCCCAAAATGTCATGTCGAAAACTTTTTGATCAAATTGTGTCATCATTCTGGGTGATTTGACAGTATAGTTTCCTAACCATTTAGAACCTTGGACTGAGCATATGTGTGAGGTCCTACCCTGACCCATCTTAGCTCGACATTCATTTGGGCATTTGACTCATCAGGATGATACTTTGAGTAGAGACACTTGACCTATTTTGGATTACATATGCTATCATTAGATCTTATGACATGATTGTTATAGATTTTTATGATGATGACATTAGTCGTACTCTTTATAAATGCTCATTTTGGTTCCATGATTATCTATGATATATGAATTATGCATTCTACATTTGTTATGTTATTTTTCAGTATAATGAATATTGGTGGAATCGTGGTTCTATGATTAGCTTAGGATTACATGCTTGTGTGGAAATTGAATTGATATTTCGATGCTTGAAGAATTAGGGTATAATGTGGATTATGTAATGATTCATGGAATGGAGTTATTCATTATTGTCAAGTTTAGATGTTATTACTTCATTTTTTAAATGATTATTAATGCAAGATTTTATGATGTATTGACATCGAAATTGAGTGTGCAGGAATATGGCCATGGTTGTAAATTCGGGGAAACAAGAATGGATCTAAGTGCAATCAGTTTGAAACCAAGGTTGACTTTAAGAAGAGAATGACCTCATCATAATAGGATGCATGTGTGTATGTGGTTGAAAATGTTTGTAAATGTATGTTTGTGGTTTAAAGAACCAAGATTCATGTTACCAATACTCCATTTTCGGATGCAAGTTTAACTGGAGTTTTTGAGGGGTTCTATGGAGTCCCAAGGTGTAGTTTAGGTTGGATTTTGGTGCCTTAAGGCTAGTACATGGGTTGGGGGGCTTATTTTTTCTATTTCCACTTCCCTAGGCCATGATTTTGTCTCTCTAAATGGGCCATCTTTGATATAAACGAAAATACAAATGCTATCTAGGTGGTCTCACTTTCCTATGTGTTGAATTTCATTCCATTTCTTAAGTAAGGGAAAGTGTCACTTTGTCTAAGATCTAGAAACCTAATTTTTTTGGGGAAGAGGAATGAGAGAGGAATGTTTGAATGACTTTAGGGGAGAGAAACTTAGGAAGCACACACATTTTCATCTTGTGTATGCTAGATTTGGAGAGAGAGAGAGAGAGGAGGACTAGAGAGTGTTTGGGCTAGCAGATTTGAGAAGGATAGCAAGCTTGGAGTCAAGAGGAGCTCTTCTTCAACCTTTCAATTTTGCCTTTTTTTAGGAGAATGTTGGTGGCTTCTATCATGTAATTATTTTTTATATGCAATGAATAAATGTACTAGTGTGAAATTTGTAAATTGTAGTACCTTGTGTTGAATCTTATATTGTTTGGTTTCATTGTGTGATTTTCTTTTCAATCTTGTTTGTCTTCTTGATTTGCTTCATGTTTTTGGGTGTGCAAGTTTACTCATCCTTGGGAGGATTTGATGAGGACTTGGGGTGAAGGGCCTAGTTGGAAATTCTTTATGTATGAGAACATGGTTGTATGGGAACCCATGAGAGCCTTCTTATGTTTGTTTGGGGGCCATAAGGGATGTGTTGATGCTCATGGATTTGAGTTGTTTGGTTGGAAGGGCCTTGTGAAGGCATGTGATATATATTGAAATGATTTTTTGTTATAAGATAGGTGTCTCCATAAGAGAAGTTTCCACCTTCACCCATCTATGGATTCAATCTTTAGAATCCTTTGTGCAAGCTTGGGAAGAGAGTAAATTATGAAAGTTTTTGTACCAAATTGTGGCATGTATGTTTATGTTATGTGTTGTTTGTGTGTAACCCATCCTATTCTTATTTCTCCTAGCTCGGGGGTGGCCATGTAATGGCCTAGGTTGGGAGGTGAGCCTCCATGGCCATGTGGAAAGAATTTTTATGTTTGCAAGTTTTTTTGGCTTTCTTGGTGTAAAGTTGAAGTTCAAGTGAAGATTCAAGTTTTAGCTAAAATTAATGATTAGTTATTATCCTCTTGAAAAGGATTTACTACTGTTGTAATTCAAGTTATTTCATTGTAAAAATTATTGTATCTCTAAAAGTTGAATTGTTGTATAATCTATGATGGAATTTTAAATCAATTTCCTACCTTTATGTTAACATAAATTATTTTCTTTCAAAATGTACAGTTTACGTTTGGTGTAGTAATTCTACAAATTCCATAATTCTGCTCATAAATTAAATCCCTACATAAATGCATTTGATGAAAATCTTAAGAAAATTATGTATAAATGGTAAATCTATTTTCTACATTTATGCTATCAGAAATTATTTTGGTTGAAAACTTCTAGTTGAAATGTTCAATAGATAATTGATTCTGTATATTCTATAAATCTATTTCATAAATTAAATTTCCTTCCAAAACATATGATGGTTAAAATTAAAAGAATTATTTCTAGTATATTAAACTTCAACTTTTGTGTTAATTTTGTAGTAAAAATTATAGTTTAAATGTTCAACTATTCATTCAAAGAATTTATGTTTTGTTGTATTATAATGGACATTAGAATATGTTAAACTATTTTTAGTAAGCTATTGGGCATTACGATATGTATTCTTGTCTTAGTGATCCATCAGTATCTATGTGAAAGAATGTAGTGCTAGTTTTTTCACACCTCATATTAAATTATATGATGAAGGTAATTTAACGTAGTTCATGTCTCCTTATCTAGTTAGTTTGTATAAGGAAACCAGGAAGTCCTCTAAGGTAGAAGTGATGATTTTGTAGGTTAAAGGGTACATAAGTGAAATGGCTCTTTGGCTAGAGGATGAAGACCCACATATCTCCAATCTTGTGCAACTTTTTTTTCCATGAATTGTCAAAGAAGGGTGAGGCACCTTTTGTTTTGATTTCATTTATCATCCATCATTTGTTTCTTTAGTTTTATCACATTCAAATTAGTGCTGCCTACATATCCAAACTAATCTTTGTTTTTTATTTTAGGAAGCAACCCAATTTATAATCTTTTAACTGACATTCTTAGTCAAATTTCATGCCAAAAAATATCACAATAAACTTTCTGCAATATTATGCAGTTCTTGATTGATTCTATAAAGAAGGCTCGTATGACTAATCCTTAGGAAATTATACTAGATTCTTGGAAATATATATTTTAGCTCGATTAACTTTAAATTGTTAAACTTTGATAAGCAATAGTAACTTGAATATGGAAGAAAATCTTTGAAGCTTGAGTTGATTAGTACCACAATCGACATGCAAAACCTATTTTATTGTTGTAGTCCATCTCATCTTTATTTTTATTCTATTGGATTATTCAAAATTTATCATCAATGCAAGTAGAAACAAAAGGCTTGTGATGCCTATTTTTATTGTTTGTGAATGAGTGCTTATCATATTTTTTTTAAATAATGCTTATCATGATACCTGTCATTAGCACCTTAATTCTTTTGCATGATAGGATAAATAAATGGAAGGTCTAGTTGAGAAGCTTTGTCATCGGTCCTCTGGAATCACAAGCATAATTATTTTTGACCTTTTGTACTCTTGTGTTTACTGTTTAATGTCTTCAATGTTGGGTTTATTTTTTGCATTGTTCAAATGGTGATCTATTGTTCGTAGTGAGGACTATTGCTAGTTTTAACTTCAGTCATTTCTATTTCTTCTCTTGTAGTAGTATCTATAAATAAGAGGGATTATTGTCAATAATGTTTGTCATGTCATTCTTTTCATTTTACAATATGTGTGCCTCAATTGTAAGGTTGCTGACACAAATCTTTGGATTTCATATTTTTCTAGATAAAAAGAAATGGGTTGACATTGCTTATTGTCTTTATCAACTCACTTACACTAAAAAAGGGTTCAAGAAGCTAGCAGATTTGTTAAAAAACTATGAACATGCTTTATCTAAGGATGTTGTTATCGATTACTTCAAAAGTATATCCAGTAAGGTCAGTGATGCACAAAGATTTCTTTTGTTTCATGCATTTTTATGGTTTTTTTGGAATGAATGCTAAAGGATTTGGAATCTCTAACATTGGTTGTCATGCCAAAAAGTTTGCAAAAACCTGAAGTGAAGTCTTTTTTAGAGGACTTCGAAGTGAAGCTTATCAAGTGTCACGAAGAAAGAAAACAGCTAGAAATAACAACACAAAATGCTATGGCACATCAGCAAAAATTATTTGGTCAGGTGGAAATGGAAAAACCAAATTTAGAAGAAACAAGTTGTGAGACTAAAATAGAGTCTCAGGAACATGGGGCTAATAAGGAGGATATTGGTAGTTCCAAGAATACATCACAAGAAAGCACACAGGGTGGTAAGATATGAAGTATGAGTCTATTTACATTTCTTTTTTCCTTTCAAGTTTTCAAGAATACTGGTGTGTGGCACTTTGAATCTCTGAACATTTGGTACAAGATTTTTCACATGACATTACTATGCATATCCAAAATCTTTTGCATGGAATAGACATCCTATGCAATGGTCTTATGCATATAATGAGCATTATGTTCCTAGAATACTGATACTAATAAGTTTTGCAGATGCTATTGAGTATATCGAAAGCCATGAATCGATCATATGTGAGCTTGCAGATGCTGCCGACACTAGGAGTATGACTGATGAAAGAGATTTGGAAAATGACATATTTCCATCTACTACCAAAAGCTATAGGAAGGAAAATCAGTGAATGTCATTTCTGGCAGGAATATTTTAGGAATAACACATGCTCAGTTGTAGGTTTACTATATAGAATTAAATGAATCATAAGAATGATTATTGGCAATACCCTTATTTTTACTTGGTTTTATGTAAATTATTAGAAAATCCATAGTTTTCATGGCCGTGGCATTCCTATTGAAAAAATTTCATCACGACTTTCACCATGGGCATCTTCTTTGTTTGAGTTTCTACCAGCTTTCATCATGAAACAGGTTTTAGCCTTGTCTACATTTCAATGCCATTGTGGCCTATATATCAAGGAACAATAATTTTTAATAGTTCATTTTTTAACTAACTAATGTTTGCCTTAAACAATGTTTTAAAATTACAATAGCTTCTCCTTCATCCTAAATCTGATGACACAACACAATTATCATAGGTAATAATATGTAGTCAAGTTATATTTTGGGACAAAAAATTTAGCAAAAATAGAACTTATATTTCCTTGCATTGTTGTTATTGGGTATACAGATTGAGACTGAGAAGCTTATGGCTCAGTTGGTGGGGACAGAAATGAATAGACAATTGGTACACAAACATTTGGTGTGATACACTAATTTTTGGATATGGTGTTGAGGTGTCTTGGGTTTAACATTTTTTTATTTGAATTTTGTAGAAATTTGGTGAATATACTGGAAAGAAATTCAATGTTATTTATCACTTCTTTGGCTATCAATCTTGAGGAGCTTTACCATCAAATTTTGATTGTGACTATGCATATGTATGGGAGTTATTGTTTTCATCTTTGATTTGGTTTATATTTTCTCCTTACATGTATACTTACATCTTTGGTATTATCTGTTGTAGGCTCTTGGTCATATTTCTTATCATCTCATAGGTTTTGGTTTGAATGGTTACATGGAAACTGTAACAAACCTCAAGCAGCCTGTATCCGAGTGGCAATGTGGTGGTGCTCTGATGACTGTACAATTTAGACTTTTTTCCCCCTATGAGTATTTGGCTAGAAATTGAGCACTACACATCATAAACATTGTATAGAAATCTCTGTTTAAATTTGTCAGCACACTTCAGACTAGTTCTAAATGTAATGATGCACAATGTGATTTTGAATTATCACCTTTGTATCTATATATTTAGTGACTTTGGTTTATTATGTGATGCTTTATGGGACATAGATATCCTATTTACTCTGGTTCTATTCTATTCATAAAACTTATCTCAATTAATCTTTTAGTATGGACAAATATATGTTGGAATCTTAATCATGGTAGTATGTTTTTTCTTCTTGTCTTTACGTGATAATACAATGTGGTTGTCATATATGCAGGCAATGATGACTGTGAAGAGATGGCTATGGGGGCCAAGTGTATCTCTAATAGGGAATCCTACTATTCATCCTAATAAGGTGGATTTGAAGGGGAGGCCATATGAGTAAGATATAAAATCATGCATGTTAATTGGTTTTTTTAATTTATGTCATTTAAGTTGCCTTTATTAGTATGGAAACTACAAATTATTATGTAAGTAAGACAATTGCATTGTTTGATTTGTTTTACATTTGGTTACATCATAGATTTGTTCTGATGTTCTGTTTGTTGTGATTTGATAATGATGAACTAATTCAAAATTTGTATGTTAACTATAAAATAATATTTTACATTTTAATGAAATATTTATGTTGTGGGATGGTGTGCATGCATTTTGCAATTTGAAATATTGTTGTGTACAAGTGGGTTTTTGGTATCTACAACTGAATTGCAAATGCTATAAATGATCAAAAGACTCACACACTAATTATTTAGTGAGGGTCTTTAGGTGTCTAACTTGTTCATGGATTAATTTCTTATTTCCCTTTCATAAAAGTCACAAATTGATATACTTGTCTTTTTGTTGTCTTTTATAGGTTGCTAATGCACAATTCAACAAGATTTTAGATGGATGATATGTATAGGAATCTTGGTCCTCTTCAATTTGAAGGTCCTGGAGTAGACATAAAGACAATAAAACTATCTGTTGAAGACCAATATTATATTGGTAGGATTCAACTGCTATGAAGTTACCTAGACAAGGTTAGTTTAAAGAATGATCAATAATTTTCATACAAATTATATGCACTTCTACAGGTATGATCTTTCTGAGACACACCCTTGAGCTCTATTCATTTGGTAGATTTCAATATATTCAAACCTTTGTATATTTTGGTGCTCAATACTTGATGTTGGTTGCATTGCGTGTATATCATTTGGTTCAATAGTAACATAATTTATAGATTGCATCAATTAGTTTGGTTCCTTATCTTAAGTTACAATTTTTTCTCATCTTATAGAAGTATGGTGTATATTGTGTAGAGATTATGAGGTGTGTGATTTATCTTGTAGCTTCTTGAATTTTTGAGATCTTGTTAAGAGATTAGAACATGCATTGCAACAACTTAGAATGTTTAGTGCTTTAATTTTCTTAAGTTGTCAGTTTTAAATGACTTTGTTATATACTCTAGTCTTTAAAACATTTTTAAAAAGTCCATTTTGTGAATATCTTACAATAATTCTCTAAATGACTCAAATATATGATAGAATGTTGTTAATAAAAATTCCAAATATATTATCCCAAAGCTACCTCAAGCAATGTATCTCTTACTTTCAAAACTATCATTCACTGGTAATATGAAATGCATCTGTACAATACATTCATTCACCACTTAGGGATTTTAGTAGCATTTGAGTTGTAGATTACACTTGACTTGGGACATTTTTCTTTTGCCTAGTGTTAAAATATTATTTAGGAAATTCTATGAAATTTGAACTTATATTTGGGACTAGTTTATGTGCTAATGTGCATTTAAAGATAGATCTCTAAGCTTAGACTCATGTAATAATTATTGATGGGTGGTTTCATAATTGTACATGATTTCCCTAATGAATCTTATTTTTCTTCCAACTCCAGTGAATCCTCAAATGTCAAAATTGAAACGAGGATACAAATAATTTAACTAGATTTCTCTGGTATTTAAGAGAATTTTAGGAATTTGACTGTAAGAAATGTAGACCACTTGGGTAGTGATAAAGAGGGAAGTTAGCATATGAGTATGCAAAACTAAACTAAGTTTTGATTAGTGTGTAATTATTTAGTGGTTGCATTTAAATAGATCATTAGTAGATGACGACACCAAAAATTACATGACATTGAAAATGTATGCATTAAGATGGATCAAGAGAAAGTAATAGGGAGAGAAGAAGGATCATTTTGTGTGGTGGTATAAGATAGGTCTAACAATAAATCAAACCTCAAAGTAGATTGGTATTGTGCTGTATATAGCATGTTACAACAATGGAAAATCCTAGAATCAGTCACAATGGGTGACAATATAGTGTTGTCAAGAGCTAATATATAACTATGCATTATGTTTCATGAAGATAGGGTATCCAATGTTTTCTACTATTGAAAAAGCATCTTCATCACTTTTAGCTATAAATCCTTAAGGTTTCTTGACTTTTAGTTGATTCAACACTGCATCAAACCTTTCTCTATCTTCAACAGCATCTATTAAACTATAGATGGAAAAAATTGAAATCATGTTTAGTGGAAAGTACTAGTATACATGGTATGATTATTCTTTAAAGGGTACTAGCTCAATGGAAGAGCACCTACTTTACAAGTAGGAGGATGATGGTTTGACTCCATCATGCCCTAATATGACTAAATATATGACTAAATTAATGAATAAATATATGACCAAATAAATGACCAAATAAATGACCAAATAAATGACCGAATAAATGACCAAATAAATGACCAAATAAATGACTAAATAAATGACCAAATAAATGACCAAATAAACAACAAACTGACCAAATAAATGACTAAAATAGTTTAGTCATAAATTTGGTCACGAGATAAATGACTGGCAATAAACTACCACTGGTCACGTGACCAAATTTGGTCATTTATCTACAATTTTTGGTAGTTTATTTGGTCATATATTGCTATTTTTGTACTAGTGTAGGGGAAATCTACTCTAAAGGAGGAAGGATTCATCAAAAGAAAACTTCAATCAAACACCAAATCAATTCGTCAAAGAACAAGTGAAACACTTAATCAAATCCTAATCCAATTTGAACCAAACGCAAAATTTGATCCAAGATCTCACAAAGACCTTATCTTTATCAGGATTAAAAATATGAAATGGATGGAACTATACTTGAAATATGAATTTGAGAAACAATGCAATTTTTTTCTAAAGTGTTGACTTTATTGATTAAATCATGTCTTTCTAGCGAATCAATGAAAGTTTTTAAACTATATAAGAAATGATGAAAGTATGATATTATATTGCTTTTTGAATGACTATTTTAAGATCAAAGTTTTAAAGCATGTATTATTTGTCTAAGGATGTGATCATCAAAGAATCATTGAGGACTTGTACATACGATGGAACTAAGATCTTTATTTGTTTACACAAAAGGATACCTTGGATGTTTTGATGTTAAATATCATAATACCAAAATCCACTTGTAACATAGAATCCAACAAAATTGGTATTCGTACTCTCATGATTGAATTCATTCAGTGATAGTCATACCAAAGGATAAGAAAACAATGTAAGAGGTGAAAAGGGTATTCATATCATCATAGTTGAACAAGTGATGATTGTACTAAATTCAGATATCACAAATTGTTCAATTATGAATATAAGCTCCAAATTTTTGAATAGTGATAGTTAGTTGCATACATCCTAGATTAAATTCATTTAAAGTATTCTCATTTCTTAGCATAAAAAAAAATTTGCAAGGGGAAAATAGAAAGGGGGTTGAGTTAAATCAAAAAACAAAGGAACATCAAAAACTATATGTGATTGAGTGTGCTGGAAATAAAAAATAAAAAACAAGGGTGCAATGCATTAGTTCACTTGCATTTGTTAGATTTAGGTAATCTTGCATTCATTTAGGACCTCTCCCTAAATTCAAGTAAGTTCATCACATTTAGCTTGCATCAATTTTACTAAAATTGTATTAGTGTATATCATTTAATTTAAATTTGATTAGGTGACATTACATTAGTTTGCATTCATTTTTAAAGATCAGTCTCATTTAGTATGCTTTATTTTTAAGAAACCATTCATATCAAACCATTAAGCTCATTTATGATTACAATTCATTAGATAACGTTCATTGCATCCATTAAATAATTTCATTCAAATAGACATAAGTTCATCATTAGTTGCATGTCATTTAGTTCATTCAAAAACATTGCACATTGCATCATTCATCTAAATCCTTTCATTAAAATCTCATGACATTTATTTTCATCATACATTAAATATATCATTGCATTTACATTCATCCATATAACATATAACATTTAGTGTCGTATAAATCATTAATCATTAAATATCAATATTCATTCATTACATCATCTAGTTACATCACATTTTGCATAAATCCATTACATTTACGCATTCATTATACATATCCATATCTTCAAAATAGATACATCCATATATGTATAAATACCATTATATTGCATTAGTCGTTAAATCATTACATCATCATATAACACATGTGTGTACCATTTGCATCCATAAAACATCATATATCATAAATTAATATAAATAACTTAAACCCATATCACATACATTCACCTATTCTATGTCATACATAAGAAAACCATTTAATCATAGCATAAATAGAACATGTGCATTCATAACATTCACAATGCATCTACAAAAGCATAAAACAAAGCATATAGGAGATATAATCATATAGATCTGCAAATCATAACAAAACATTTGAAAAAAAATGAAGTCCAACACATGATGATGTCATATAAAGTAAATCTATCAACTATGTATCAAAACACATGGTATCATCATCAAAGAAAAAAACATCAGGGAATCAAAGTCCATCGAAGTATCAAAGTATCAATGCATAACATAAATAACATCAACTGATCAAAGGATAGAAACATAGTCCAATGTCTCGAGATAAAAGTTGGATCATCAAGTACATCAATGAATAAAGAATATATATCATCTCAAAAAGAATAGTCAAATGGCTGAATCACCAGCACCATCCATGTTGGCATTAAGCAGAATTGCCACTAGTGACAACACTTATTTGCATTCTCAGTGCAAACCGAGCAGAACAGTGCAAACCGAGCAGAATAGTGCAAACCAAGTAGAACAGTGCAAATCAAGTAGAACAGTGCAAACCGAGCAGAATAGTGTAAACCGAGCAAGACAGTGCAAACCGATCAAGACAATGCAAACCGAGCAGGACAGTGTAAACCAAGTAACATTATGTCTACCGAGTCACCAGTATTTACCGAGTTCAAAACCTACCAAGTGGTTAGTATGAACCATGCCTTCACTTCTACCGAGTGCATGATGATGCCAAGTAATGCAGTGGACACCGAGTATCAGAAAGTCACCGAGTTAGTTTGCAGGAACTGTGTAACCATACTTGGGCCGACTTAGTGGCACTTATGTTTATTTGTCAAGCCGACTTTGTAATTGTAATTAATTGTTTAGACTTGTATATAAACAATTTTGTAAAGATGTCAAGATGTAATTATGAGTATGTATGTGAATAAAAGGAAAAGGCAGAGATAAGTGAATTATAAAGGGCTACATCAGTATAGGGAACAGCAAAGACAAATTCATCACAGAAGGTGATCAGTACATTCAGCGAATCTCAATCAGCAATCCAGTTGCAAAGCAAGAGATCTACTGTTTCATTCTAACAGGTGAATCAGTACTAAAATCCTTTAACCAGATAGACTTAACAGTCTATTGTAAAATCTCTTTACCGAGTGCATACTTCATTGTATGTTTGTAAATCCTTTAACAAGGTGGATTTAGCAGTCCTTATTGCTCCTAACAGGGCAGATCATCAGAAGTGATCAAATTGTAAGCCTTAACCGGCCAACTTTATTCTACAGTACTAAAGCTTTGTGGGTTTCATCCCCACCCCAGTTTTACTTTCTTTTTGGAAGGTTTCTGGGTAACCAAATCTATGTGTCACTGTTTTGAATGTTTCTAAGTTTCATGCTTTCTATATGCATAAAGAAAAAGTGAACTATATGTTAATACATCTGTAATTGTAAGAAAATTTGAAGTTACTGATTCACCCCTCCCCTCTCAATA
This sequence comes from Chamaecyparis obtusa, assembly GCA_027943335.1. NCBI lineage: Eukaryota > Viridiplantae > Streptophyta > Pinopsida > Cupressales > Cupressaceae > Chamaecyparis > Chamaecyparis obtusa. The sequence continues at coordinate 160,923 of BSBK01005845.1, read as the reverse complement.
ACTCGGTTAATCCCTAAATATTTCCAACAATTGGTATCAGAGCATTGTTGGTTCTCAAGATAAAGCTTAACTAGCTTGAGCAAAGATCCAGGAAAATGGAGGTATTCAAACTGAACAAGGTGATTGAAAATGAAAAGCTAGATCTGGAAATGGCCATAGCTAAACTCAAGGAAGCAAAAGAACATCTTTCCCAATCCCTAAGAAGAAGGAAGGAACTTGCAAATTAGATGAATGATCAGAATTACATTGAAGAAAAGGTTGAAGATCTTTTTCCCTCAAATAGCTCAGATGAAGCAAACAATGCTATCAAAGAACTCGTAGAAAAGAATGGGTCTCTGCAGGAAGAAGTGAGAAAATTAAAAAGAGAACAAGAGCTACACTCAACAAGATTTTGTGAGATCTTAGAACAAAGAAACAAGTTGAAAGATGAATTAGATGGTAGGAACAATGAAGTTCAAACTAAAACCCTTCAGCTAGAAAACCTAATTGATCAGATCTCCCATACAAATGAGGAAATTCTGAATCTAAGATCAGAAATAGAAAACACAAGAGAAGAACTAAGATCTGAAAAGGAAATCAATCTAAGACTGGTGGATGACCTAAACATCAAAAAACAAATCAATGAAGGAATGCTAAAAAGCCAAGAAGACTTGAATCAGTTGTATGAGCGAAATCTGCATAGGCAGAAAGGAAAAGCAGGACTTGGATACAAAGGAGAAGGTGAATCTTCTAAGCAAGGTACTCGAAGAAATCAAAAACCTACTTGTAATCATTGTGGTAAAATAGGACATACTTCAAATAAATGTTGGAACAATGAAAAAGTAGAATTCAATGGAAAATGCTACAACTGCAATCAACATGGTCACAAAGCAAATGAATGCAGGGAAAAACCAAGATTCAGAGGTAATTGTCACAAGTGCAACAAACAAGGTCACAAAGCATCTGAGTGTAGATCCAAGACATTCAATCCAGCAAAACAAATTATGAAAGCAATGTTTGGATGGGACTACAACACCTGGTGTAGATGTCATTACTGTGGAGAATATGGACACATTGGCATGAACTGCGTAAAACATCATCTAAGGAAAAGAGATACTACTGTAAGATGCTTCAAATGCACTAAACTCGGTCACATAGCTAGAAACTACATGAATGCTAGTGAAGTTGAAGATGGAAAGAAGAATGAAGCAACTAAAGTCAGGAAACAGGTGAGACAAAAGTGGATTCCTAAATCTACCGAGCAAACTAGTCCAAGTGATGGAATGGGTGGCTCTACCGACTCAAACTAAATTTCCAAGAAAGCACTGGAACTGTATTCTCCTAGACAAACTCCAAGCAGTTCCAGAACTGAATTAAAAGAAAGATCTAAATCAGCATACAAGATGTAGTAAGATCACAGGGAGGTCAGTATTAGTCTTAACCGAACAAGGTTGGTATTAGTCTTTACCGAGCGAGGTCGGAGCAATATGAATTGTTGAGTTCACCGAGTTGCGAAATCTTCACCGAGCAATTAATTCTTAGTGGGTGACAGTCTATCGAAATTCATACCCTAATTTGTACTGAGCATTAATGATAGAGTTGTAAACAAAAGGCAAGAAATCAAACTCATTTCTCATCGTGAATTTTAGCACTTTGAGAGCAGAAAACTTCAAGAGCAATCCAGCGACTCAAATACCTTTTGCGAAATTTTTTTTTTGTGAGCTACCATGGCATCATCTAGCACATCAGTGAAGAAAGGATCAGATATGTTAGTCCAAGGGGAATGGAAAGCACCAAATTTCAAGATCATGCCCGCAATTGCAGCAGCTCTAGACCCGAACGGAGCTCAATCTCAGATTCCTCCTAAGGTACTACTTATTAATGATATTCACAATCATTTCAACTGTGCAATTCATGAAATGGGAAACCTAGAACTAGATATTGTGCATGAAGAACTGTGTGTGGATGGTACTCTAAAACCCGAGCACAAACATCTAGAAGATAAGGGATTAGTTCACATTGCACATTTGCCTCGAAACCTTCAAGATAAATGGGTTAGATACATTCTCAGCCATATACATGATGGCAAGATTTGGCTTGAGCAACCCATAGAGATCACCAAGAAGATGATTCATCAAATCACCAGTCTTCCCATGTTGAAAAAAGAAAAAACTACCAAAACCCTAGGTCGGTTGGAACTGGAAAAGAAAACCCTAGCCGAGTGGGACGGTAGAGGCATGAAAGTTAGCAGCATTACTGATGCTGAACTAAAGTTTGGTAAACACATTATTGCCCATAAGATATACAGTTCAAGTTGATAGAATAGTGTCTCCTGTGAAGCTATTGACCTAGCATACAAAGTGGTCAAGAACAACTTATCATTTGACCTTGCAGATTTATTATTAAAACAGTTTAACAAGAACATGGAAATCATTCAAACTTCCAACAACAATCCATGTAAGTTTGGATCCCTACTAGTCTGTTTATTCTTCTATGTTCAAAAGTTCTTCCCTTCCAAAGGAAAATTTGTATGGAGAAAAGATGTGCTAGCACTTTATGAGATAAATGAATACATCTCAGAAATGGGTGAAAATTTTGAAAGCATCATGGACAGTTATTTTGAGTCTTTCAAAGAGAAGATGAATGACAGATTCTGGATTCCATAGAATTTGGTGGAGGATTACAAGGATGACATTTGTTTCATGGTAGACTGTGACAATGTATATATTCAAGTAGCTAAACCGAGGATTGTATATGTAAAACCTCTTCCTTATGAGGTAAATATTGATGAAACCTAGAATATAATTGAAGCCCTTCTTAATCAGCCTATTAATCCCAAAGCTCCATATTTTGGAACATATGATGAAGCAAAGGTGAGAATTGAATTGAGCATAAAACTTCCATAGGCAGTAAACAAAGGAAAGAAGAGGATAGCCAAAATGCAAATGATAACCAAGGACAAAGAAGATAACGATGAAGAAGAAAAGGAAAAGGATGAGAAAATAGAGGAACCAGAACCTACAAAGAAGAAAGGAAAGGTTTTTATCACTAAGGCACCTAAGCCTCCCACTGTTGTATTTACAAGGAGAAGTGCAAGAGGTAAGGCAGATAAAGATAAGGCAAACAAAGACATAGTATTCAAAAGGCCTCCTCTAAACTTTCAAGAGAGGATCAAACTTTTTAGAGATGGATCAAGATCTGGAGTAAGTAACATAAAATCTTTTAAATATGAAATCAGATCAGAAACAGAATAGAATGAAATAGAAGATGCTGTTATTGAAAAGATGGGACAGTGGAAATACTCTCCTGATGAAATAGCCCCAAAGGTTCCAGCTGTCTTATTAAATCCAATAAAAATGAGATGGAGCAATGCAAAGCAAACTGTGATAGACATATTTGATCAAACCCTGAGACAGTTAATGCCGAGCTTGAAAAATGATGAAGTAAAGAAGGCATTAAAGGAAAATGAAAATAAGATGACACTAAGGTTCAATACTTGTTTGATTCTGATCAACAATATTGAATCGGTTGTGAAGGCTGCAAATGCTACATGGAAGAACATATACCATCTTCACCAACTAAGTATTGAAACAGTAATAATAAAAGATATTGAAGATGACAGTGATGAACAAGAAGAAGCCACTGAGGTAGATGATACTATGAGGATAGCAGCAGAAGTCATTGCATCCCTTCCTACCTCTCCAGTAAAAGTTTCTACATCCAGCCCGGAGACACCTTCAAGCATGGTTGTGACAACTTCAACTTTTGTCCAATCACCTATAGCAACAACAGAAGCAACCACCATTTCTTCTACTGAGTTGCAGTCTCCCATTTCATCAAGTTTTCCAGCAGTAAGTATTCTAGTTTTTGATTCTCCAAGTGTAAATATTTTAAGTTCTCCAATAGACAGTGTACCAGTCTCTATAGCCAGTCCAACTATGTCTATTGTCACTACTACTAAGGCATTAAGTACAGATAAGCCTAAGGCTCTACCAAGTATAAAATTTTTGGGTAAGAATATAGTAGAGGATATAGACCTAGATGAAGAAATATAGATTCCAACATTAGATTTTGCAAATCTATCAGTGGACCAAATGCAAAATATAGGTGAAATCCTCCAAAGGAAAGCAAAGCAAAAGAAGCTTAAAGAGGAGAGAGACAAGGAATATCAAATCATTAAGGATGCTAAAGACATTTTGTCTGATGCATTAGGTATTAAAGTAGACTCCTCTCAACATGTTTTGCTACAATTAGCTGAAGCAGTAAATAAATACAATGAGGACTCATCTGAGATAGAAAAGTTAGTTGAAAGAGCCAAGAAGAGATTCAACAATAAAGTGCTTGAGTATATTGCTCAGTACATAGCTATTAATCAAGTGGAATTGTCTTCAGACTTGTCAAATATTGAATCCACCTATTCGAATGTCACCTCTCTTTTGGCCAGACTGTGCAATATTGCCAAGTTCACAAAGGATGTTAAGGATAAAATGAATAAAATGGATGAGGATATGAAGATTAGCATACAGAAGCTGCAACTTGAACCAAGTTCAAGCTCTACTCATCACATGAAAGTCTGATACCTATCAAATATGCAGTCAGATCTACTAAAAGAAGACACAAGGATCTGGTCCACACTGCTAGACATCCAGAACATGATCCTTCCCATCATGAATACAATGTATAAGCACATTGAACATTCCAAAACATTGATTCATGAAAATCAGTTCTCTATAGCAGATCACATGATTGAACTCTCTGCAGAAGTCTAAATTGCAATCCAAACATGCAAGATTCTGCAAGAAAATTGGGACAGAACCCTGGCACTAATCATGAAGGTACATTCTGACTTTCTATCAAATTTTGGATTCTCTCTATAAATCACTTGTATATACACCTTTGGCATTATCATCAAAAAGGGGGAGATATGTATAGAAGGAGATATGTATAGAAGGAGATTTGTATATAGAAAAAGTTAGCACATTGAAAGGGGGAGATAATGTATAAAGCTCTATGACAAAAAAAAATTAATAAGTGTATATAAGTTTTGAGCAATAAGTGTTTTTGTCACTAATGCCAAAGGGGGAGATTGTTGGCATTAAGCAGAATTGCCACTAGTGACAACACTTATTTGCATTCTCAGTGCAAACTGAGCAGAACAGTGCAAACCGAGAAGAACAGTGCAAACCAAGCAGAACAGTGCAAACCGAGCAGAACAGTGCAAACTGAGCAGAATAGTGTAAACTGAGCAAGACAGTGCAAACCGATCAAGACAGTGCAAACCAAGTAGGACAGTGTAAACTGAGTAACATTATGTCTACCGAGTCACCAGTATTTACCGAGTTCAAAACCTACCGAGTGGTTAGTATGAACTGTGCCTTCACTTCTACCGAGTGCATGATGCTGTCGAGTAATGCAGTGGACGCCAAGTATCAGAAAGTCACCGAGTTAGTTTGCAGGAACCGTGTAACCATACTTGGGCCGACTTAGTGGCACTTATGTTTATTTGTCAAGCCGACTTTGTAATTGTAATTAATTGTTTAGACTTGTATATAAACAATGTTGTAAAGATGTCAAGATGTAATTATGAGTATGTATGTGAATAAAAGGAAAAGGTAGAGATAAGCGAATTACAAAGGGCTACAACAATATAGGGAATAGCAAAGACAAATTCATCACAGAAGGTGATCAGTACATTCAGCAAATCTCAATCAGCAATCCAGTTGCAAAGCAAGAGATCTACTGTTTCATTCTAACAGGTGAATTAGTACTAAAATCCTTTAACCAGGTAGTCTTAACAGTCTATTGTAAAATCTCTTTACCGAGTGCATACTTCATTGTATGTTTGTAAATCCTTTAACAAGGTGGATTTAGCAATCCTTATTGCTCCTAATAGGGTAGATCATCAGAAGTGATCAAATTGTAAGCCTTAACCAGCCAACTTTATTCTGTAGTACTAAAGCTTTGTGGGTTTCATCCCCACCCCAGTTTTACTTTCTTTTTGGAAGGTTTCTGGGTAACCAAATCTATGTGTCACTATTGTGAATGTTTCTAAGTTTCATGCTTTCTATATGCATAAAGAAAAAGTGAACTATATGTTAATACATCTGTAATTGTAAGAAAATTCAAAGTTACTGATTCACCCCTCCCCTCTCAGTAACTCGGTTAATCCCTGAATATTTCCAACAATCCACACCATCTGGACCATAATCAGGACCTTGATCACTATCTGGAGGTCTGCTGGAACTAGCCTATAGCCTGTTTTGACTCATGGAAGCCATAAATGCTTGCATCATGGTACTAAGTTGACCAACCTATTGTCTAATATGAGATACATGTAACTATAAAGCTTGAACATCTAATGCAAATGTTGGAGCCTCTAAAGTGGGAGCTTGTGATGAAGGAACCTAGGGAGGAGGAGCCTACGGTGGAGCCATGGAAGAAGATGGAATGGAAGATGATGGAATGGAAGAAGATGGAATGGAAAAAGATGGAATGAAAGAAGAAGAAGATGGAAGAACTGAAGAAGATGGCATAGTAGAAGAAGTAGGAGCCTATACCGAGGGAGCATGTGGAATGACCTATGGAGGTATACCTTGTGCCTGATCTAATAAAATTTGAGTTGCCTAAGCATCAACAATAGCCACTACCTAAGCATCCACATACCTCTGATATTAGACCCTATGTCGGCCCCATCTATCTATGAGATCCACAACAACTTGATGTAAAAACTTGTCCACACCAGCACCTCAAACTCTAGGATGGCCACCCCTCATCCAAACACCACCCCTAGGAGGAATCAATGCAACAACAATCACTAGGATCCTAACTCTTCCTCCTCCAACCGATCACTGACCCCATCATCCCTGACAACCTCATCTCTGACCACCCCCACCTCCATCCCCATCCCTTCCATCACCATTTGACTCCTCCTCTATGCCTAGCACTCGCTCTACCATATTTTTGAATCTTAGAAATGGGTTCCGAGAGAACCAATCAGCATAATCATTAGTCATCCCAAAATTTATCACATGATCACACATATCCCAAGGTAGGTGACCTAGCTACAAGACCTCCTCATGAGCCATCTTGTAGTCAATCTATTGCCCCCACAGTGACCTCTCCACTTGTACTTGGGCATACAATGCCAATCCCTATGGCATGCCCTATCTACGACCATACTGTCACACTACCCTGAGGAAGTAGAATATTTATATAATAAGGGGAGTGTGCCCTATCATCCACCTAGGCATACACATGAATGGAAGCTTGGATGCATCCTTTGGTCAGGCCTCACAACCAATATACAATCACCATACAACCTGATCTACATCATCAATGATACATCACCAGTAATCTAGCTTTCCCAAGTGGGCCCGGACAACCATCCCCTCATATATCCATGCGAACAGCCACCCTGGATCATGGTGCCTGATAGAGATAGGTCTAGTTAATGGGATGTGCTCCCAGGTCCACAGATGTAGCAGAATAACCCCTGCAAATAGAGTCGCCCTACAACGGTATACTACATGGTGAAGCTCATGATATAACTGGGAGAGGACACAAGTGCCCCAATAAAATTGGTGAGGTTGGAAAATCATATACTCAAGAATGCACCCCCATCCAACTACAAAAACATGCCCTCGGTGATTTAGAACAAGGAAGCCACCAATCAGAGTACCCAACACCACTAGAAGAACTGGAAAGGAAGGGAATTGAGCCCACTAAATACTATCATCTCTAATAGTATCATCCTGAAATACCTACCTACAGGCTATGCCATCATACACTTGATCATAGTAGATCAACTCTTCATGGGTCAGGATGCAGAGGATGCGATACACATCCTCGGGAGTGATCGTCATCTCTCCCATGGGAAAATGAAACGTGTTATGGTCAGAGTGATACCTCTCTACCATAGTTGTGATAAGTCCCCAATTCACTTAGAATTGACATAGAACAAGCAAAAAGGAGAGACCATATGCATCTACCAATAACCCGATGATCTGGACCACTCAAGTCATCAATGATCTAGAAAGGGAATTGATATAAATCTATAAGAACGAGTGACTTAAGCTCGACCTACAAAAAGAAATTTTAAACACATCAGTATTTGAAATCATTATCTTTTGAATCATCCTAAGTCAATCAAACATTTAAAAATTATCAAACCACAATCAATTTTCCTAATTCTATTGAGAGAGGATGAAAAATTTATCATCACCCATCATCTAAATTGAGATTGATAATAAAAAATTCAAAGTAAATTGACTCAAACTAACATCTTACGACTTGCTACCAAATCAGGCTTGTTACCTAAGCCAATTGACTGATTGGTGACACTAGACGGTTCAGCAAATTGACTTAGTCATTTTCATTTTTACCAAATAGGGTAGAAGTGTTATTTTAATGATTAAAAGTGCTAAAAGGAAAAAGCACAATTTTAGATGGTGAATGCACAAGACAAAATTGTGAATGCACTATTTTAAGGTGTACGCACTAAAAGAATTACTATGCGCTAAAATATTTAGCTATATGTGCTACTTGAAAATTCAAAAGCGCACTTAAATTTGTACGTGCCAAAGAAATGTTTAAATGCGAAAGGTTCCCTAATCCTAACGTGTGTACGCACAACTTAAAGTTGCGGATGCACTGTGAAAAATTGCAGAAGCGCTAAAACACGGGTGTACACACTATTAAAATGATTGAATGAACTATTTAATTTGCAAAAAGAAAAAAAATAGGGTTTTATCATAAAAATCTAATTTTTTTAAATTAAAATGCATTAAATTAACAAATTAAGTTGATTGGGTACACACCAGAGGACCATAGGTCAATGGTCATAGGTATTAGTACCCTCTCTTGAACTAGTGCTCACTAGTTGGGATAACCCAGGTGACAAAGCCTAGAGAGGTTAGAGAGGAAAAGTCAATTGAAAGGATAAAAATGAATAGTAAAAATGATTTTTACCCCTATATATAGGCCATTTTGACCTAAAAAAGGCATCTTTGACCAAATAAGGACCAGGGACCTAAATTTTTCACCAAATCTGGCAAATCAGGGGCATTTTTCATCAAATAAGAGCAAATACATTATCGAAAATGAAATCAAAATTCATTACAAATTAACCTAATTAATGTAAAACTGACCAAAACCATCATATTTTTCAAATAACTATCAAATTTCATTTCATTTCCAAGGGGGCATACACTTGGAAAATCAAGACTAGCATCTTAATCATCAAATCAGAGGCACACCTATCAAATCAAAGCATAATATTTTATCAAAAAAAATTTCTCTTATCAATCGAAAGGGGCATCAAACATCAAATCAATTTGAAATAGGCAGCACATAAAATAATTCATCATTGAATCGACCATCAGGACATCAAATCCAATCAAACTTCATCAGAATATGCATCTTATACCAAACATTAAAATCAACCATCAACGGAATTAGGACTTCATATCAAGGATGATCAGGAAATTCTTTGAATCAACATGCTTTGCATGTCAACTCAAAGAGGGGCATTTGTAATCACCTCAAATTGGACAAGATAAATCAAGTGAAAAATCAAGGTGAAAATCAGAGCAATTGAATCAAATCAAGCATTTATCAAATCAAAATTCAAATCAAGCCATAATTCAATTTAATTAAAAATCAAAAGTCATAAATTCAATTTAAATCAAATAAAGCATGATAAATCAATCAATTGTGTAATTAATCTAATTAATTACATAGCTCATTTAAATCAAATCAACCCATTTAAGGGGTACACATGGCTAAATATATTAATTAAATTCAATTAATTAAATCCTATTTTCCCTCAACCACTAAATAGGAGGAAAATTCATCAACAAATAGGATTTAAGGATTGAGCTCAGATGGATCAAGCCTAAATCAAATCTCAATCACTCACTTGGAGAATGCATCTTGTCCACTTATTTTTTCCTTTGGTCCCAAGCTTTGAGGACAAAATATTTAAATGGTCTCCAAAGGTGGAACCATGGACTTACTCTCACCTAGAATCATGATCAAATTAATGACACCCCCTACCCTTTCCAAAATCCATAAAACCAAGGCATAATAGAAGCAACAATCATCCACAAATATGAGAATAGCATCAAACCTCTGGCAATTTATAGCTAGAAAGGAAAATTTAGAACTAATTAAGGCTTATTTCTTTTGGAATTGAACTTTTTAGTTGCTTTATCATTCATTCTTGTTTTATGACTATCACTAATGGAAGCTTGCTGAAATCTTTGCATTAGCATCCCTAAATAGAGATCCATGGAGTGTTTAATTGTCATTTATTTGTTGAAATAGATTACTCTTTGTGGTAATTTAGTTGATTTATTCATTTATTTATAATACTAACCCTATGAAGGTGCTTTCCTTAGCACACAATATGTTATATAGGTATATGTATAAGTGGTTGCACACACATATACCCATGCTTATATAAATAGTATTATTTGTATGTTTTAATTGTTCATGTAAATGGTATTTTAATAATTAGATAAAGTAAATTAAATAAAGTGTATTGAATGAAGTATATTAAAGTGAAAATAATATAAATAATAGTAATAATAAAAATAAATGGTCTTTGTAGTAAGACTAGCTATCTAGGAGGGAGTTGAGCTCGAGACCTCCAAGAAGTTAGGCTAGTTGGTTTCCATGTGTGCTATGTTTTTTCCTTGATAGTTATTTGTTGATTTTTCTTATTCTCGCCTTCTCCAATGGATATTTCTTTAAAATAATAAGTCAATTTTATATTGTTATAGGAAGAGTTTATTTTCTCAACAAACCATGGGAGTTGGAGAAGTTGCTTCCCGTAAAGAAACTCCTCCAACCATATAGTTGGATTTAAATTATTTGTAGAGGGGAGTTTTGAGGAGGGGGAAGATTGGAAGAAAATAATGGAGAATTTGAGAGTTTTCTAAAAAGATAGTTTTGGGATTTCTTCTGTAAATTTTAATCACTATTATAGTTCTTGGAAGTTGATTTGGAGATTCAAAAAGAGGAAAGGAAGAATCATTGAGGAGGATTATCAATGAATTAAATCATCATTCAAGTGTAGAGGGTTGTTGTGGAATACTAAGGTTTTGGGAACAATTTTCTCCGCAGGACTCCAATTAGGGTCCGGAACCTGAAAGAAGAATCTTCTTATTTGTGTGTATGTGATATGTGTGTGTTTATGAGATATAATATTTATTTATATTAGGCTTAATTTTTATGTGGTTGAATGGATAATATGGATTGTAACTGGGTTGTTAAGAAATAATGCATTCGGGAAATGATAATGCATATTTTGTTAATCATATTGGTTTAAATTGTTATGGAAGTCTTCTGGACATTCTATTGAATATTATTTCATGTATTTATCCATGTACATGTGGTTTAGGGAAGTTTAGGAATAATTAAGAAAGTTTAGGAAGGTTTAGGGAAGGGTTGTAGTCATATTTTTCCATTTTGGCTTCTGGAGCCTTCTATGTGATTTGTAGTTCTTAATTTGATTTAACCTTGTCTAAGGCTTGGGATTGTGATGAGCATGTGTTATGGATGTGGTACCGAGGTCCATGCATTAGGTAGGCCTCAGGGAACCTTTCCCAGGTACTCTCCATGCCTAAAAAAGTCAATTTTTGGTGTTTTCAAGAAGTTTTAAATTTAATTTTGTGAAAGTATCCTATAGTGTCATACAACATTATATACTTACACATAAAAAACTTGGTCAAGTGTCATATGACCCACACTATAATTTTGTATGGGTAGTTATGTATTGTTTTATGGGGTTTTTTAAGGGTTTCGGGAGCTCAAAATGTGCAAAATTTGTGTTTAGAACCTCTATAACTCATTCCTTATGATTGGGATGCAAGTTGTATCACCTATGTTTTTCCTTCACTTGTTTTGTTTTTGTTATTATGTGTTACTTATGTTATCTCAGTACTTGGCTTGTACTTAAGTTCTTTTTATTAGGCTAGAACCTGTCCTAATGGTAGGATTTATACAAATATAATATTTAAGTATCACAAGTCCTTTCTAATTTAAGTTATATTTGTATAAATACCTTCTAGGATGTTTGAGATAGGTTTCAGCTTCATAGGATTTAAAATGTAGATTCTAGATTTTGGAGATTTTTGAAAAATTTTAGACTTAGCCAAATTTCAGGCACATGAGGTTTCAGTAGATGGAATGTTGTGTTAATGCATGTGGAAGTTTGTATCACCTATGTATGGTAATTACTTTTTTTTTTGAGGTTATATGGTGTATTTATGATGTTTTTTGCACTTGGCATATACTTGAGCTTAGTTTATTAGGCTAGGACTTGTGTCGATGGCTTGTGTACATGGGAGGGTTCCCTAGACCTATAAACTAGCCATGGAAAGTTACATTTATGCATGTGGAAAGTTCTATGATTTTCTTTGAGGTGTCTTGTGATAGAAATCCTTCCAATGGTTCCTATTATGTATATGGATAAGGTTAGCACTCGCTCTGAGGGTCTGAGTGAGCAGGGGAGTTTCCTAAACCTATGAATCAGGAGTTGGAAATGTTATCTTGTATCTTTGGATTGTGATAGGGTGAGGGACTAAGAACCCTAAGTGAGTGGCTCACCATATGTTTTGGAACCCTAAATTGGTTGCTAGATGATCTTATGGGTGGGTTTGTAAAAAGTGATAACCTTAAAAATTAACCTGGGAAGGGGGAATTCAAAAGATAATGAAAGAGAACATTATAATCACCACACAAACTTGATTGGAGTACCCAGACTAGGGAAAACTACCAAGGTGGATCCCTATTCATAAAGGGGGGACCAGGGTTACATGGTTTCCAGGGTAGATCCAAATACATAGGTTGTGTGATAACACTCACTTAGGTGGTCTCCTGGAACCTTAACCTCAGTGTTATAGTATGATGATATTTTATGTGTTTTATTCTTCTTCTTTTGAGTCTTAGATTTATTGGTATTTCAGACTTATATTTCCTTAAGGTCTTGAGAGTACCTTGGTTCTATCTCTTAGCACGTGGGGTGGAACTTTACTAGTTTCACATGGTTGGGTGGGAAATCTCTTTTGAGATATTGTTTGTGGTCCGTGTCATGGCTTGGATTCTGAGTTGTTCAGTGCTGAAGTTTTTGTTCTTGCATCTTGTATCTCTATATTTTTTATTCAAGATGTAAAGATGTATTTTAAGCCTTGGGTAACTTTTTGTAATTATTCTCTACATGCCTTTGGCCCATGTGTAGTAACTATAACTATAATTATGTTTATAAATGAAAATTGTAAGAAAGAAAGTTATGTATATGGGAAGGGTAGTTTTAAGAATTTAAAAAGGGGATTGAATATTAATAAATCAATTATGGATCATATTTAAGTAACTTTCCTACCCTATCTCTCTTGTGAGTCTAAAATAAAATTAAAGGTAATGGTTCTATGCAAACCTTTGTAATGCAAGTACTTATGGATGTAAACTTCTTTAAAAGGAAACTTGTTTTGATATGTGTATTAGTGAAAAAATATGCTAAGGGTTGATGGGTATCTCCAGGTGAAAATAATAATGGAAAGGAAACATGTATGTTATTTAAAGTAGTATTAAGATGTAATTGTTTCCTAATGCTCTTAAATGTCTAAGTTCAATGTGTATGATGTAAGGTTATTTAAACAAGTTTTTAATCTCAATTCTTAACTAGATATATACAATGACATAGATGATAATTTGTGGTAGTTATATTTATGACAAAGATGATTCGGTAAATGGGTTATATTGGTTAGAAATAGATGGTTAAGTACTTTACACTCTTTCTATTCAGATCCTTGAAATGAAAATGGAAAGTAAGGACTTGTAATAGATGGTTTATGTAATGATAGCACATGGATAAGGTTAAGGAGAAAACAAGTGAAAGAAGGAAGGATAAATGTATTTAGTGTATTAGATAAATGAGGTGCTTCTGATTCATTTCTAAAGTGACTATTTATGCAAAATTAGGTAAAGAAAATAAATTCAATTAGTTCATAACGTAATTGGTTCTGATGCGGAATGAAAGCAATGTCTGGATGTAAATTGAAGTTGAAAAGGAAATAGAATTCATTTGATTAAGTAAAGAAATATAGTGCCTTATAATGGTAAATGAATTCATTAAGGGAACCTTAAGGAATGTACTTGTGACTAGTAATAAGTTAGAATGTTAATAAAAAAATTTGTTAGTTGTAATTTTAGGTCATAGACCCAATTCCTTAGGGTTTCTCTAGTGGGGACATTACATTTGGTATCAAATCCCTAGGTTGCTACACTGGGAGCTCTAGAGTCTATTTGCGTTTAACTTAGTCTCTTTTTCTTATTATTAATTTTTGTAAACTCAATGGTTATACTTTGGTTGTAACACTCTTCCTAGATGTTTTCCAACACCATAGAGGATCTTAGGAGGGAGCCCAATATTCTCCCTCATCATCTCAAAAAGAAAGTTCCATGTAGTGGACATGGGGAAACAAACCTGAGTTATGACTTAGAGGAGTCTCAAATAAGACAACTCTAATGAATGATTTTACTAAAGCTAAAACCCATCAGAAGAAAAGTTAGCCATGAGGAGGAAAATTATCCTGACATTATGATAGGGGTAGAAATATAAGCCGTAGGTTTTTCTACTAAGAGCCTTGGGACTCATACTTGGCCTACTCACAATAATTCAAGAGTCAATGGTGTTTCTTCAGCTGATGTTTTCTTTCAGCCAAACAAACTTGGATATGTGGTGTGTCTTGTTTTTGGATGTTTTCCCTATGTTAACAAACATGAGTACTATAAAAAAAAGGTATGTTTTCTATATTTCCACTATAGTATCTTGCAATAAAAGATTGTCTGAAATGATATTTATGTTTTCCATTATAATATTCATGTGGTTCAAATAGATGGTCAAGAAATCCTGATACTTGACTGTTGTATTCTTATCCTTGTTCTAAGGAAATCTTAAAGAATTGTAAGGAAAGTTTTTGATCTTATTTCTTGATCTTATGACGATTACTATGAATGACTCCGAAAATAGTTTGAAAAGTTATATAATCTACTTCGCTATAAATTCTAGATAACACCATGATTGTTATGTCTGATTATTTAAATCTAGATAGATTTGAAACATGTTGTACTTATGATGGTAAAAAAGGGATGATTATGTTTCTAGGATGAAAATGATTGTAATAATGGATGGTTGTAAAACATTTTTAGTAGATGTATCTTTTATCCCTTCCTCAAGAATTTAGGAAGTTACAAACTTATATTATCATGAAAATGAGATAATGTGTTAAAATTAGGTAATATCTGATATTTCAAAACATGGCAAGAATAAGAATCATCTCTCTTTTATATACCCTCTCAAGTAAGAAATTAAATCTATTGTTGAATCCGATGTGTCTCTCCCTTATTTCTCAAGATATATGTTTAAAAGGCTAAATTTCATAAGGGAAAATCAATGTGTCAATAAGGAGAATGTACTTAGCTAGAGAAAACCCTTGGATAAAGGACCTATGTCCCCAAGATTTTGTAATAAATAGGATTATAGTACACAATTTTTGCAAGGAGAAATGTTTGATTATATGGTAGGAATTCTGAATTATATATGATCCTCGTAAGTGGTATGAATTAAACCAATGAAAAATCATCAGCTATAAGGAAATAATATGATAGTATACAAAATTGTGTAGTAATTATTTACTTTTTTGGTATTTAGTGTGTGAAATGGAAGCTAAAGCTAACAACATTTCTAGTAAATAGGAATGATGAGTTATTATGAAAGGAATAATGATATATCTATTAGAATATGATTTAAGTCAAACATTTTAACTATCCTAAAATGGAAATATTAGAAGAATGTGAATTTGAAGGTAATAGTATAAATGTCATATGGAAGATGCATATAACGATAACAATACTTGTAGTTACTCCTCAAATGTGCTTTTATTGAAATGTGTGTACAAAAGGTTAGTGGGTTGAACATATTAATTTGATTGAATAAGAGGGTAGCCATAGGACTCATGTATTTCTCTCCCTCTATTAAATAATCTACGACTTTTATTTTAGAAAAAGTAAAATTCAAACAAACTTGTTAATGTTTGGAAAATATATACTCATAAGAAGCCTGTTATGAATTTATGGGATATGGAATTAGTTAAATTTCTAGTTAATAAGTAATGTTGATAAAACTTTATCTTAATGAATCATGTTAAAATTTCTTAGGAATATCTTTATGTGTATTGTTGTAGTACAACACTAATAAATTGTATAATAGAATCATAAAAGGTATTTTAGGTTGCACTCTTTGAAAAGGATGTTTATTCCATCTTGTGTGTAGTGATTCTCCTATAAGTGTACCATAGGCCTTATGAGAAAAAGTAACTAGTTGCATAAAGATAAATTTTTTTTGTCTTATCTCATAAAATTGTGTGTTGTTATATGTGGTAATTCAATATATCAATGATTTTTAGTTTGAAAATGTTTACCAAGGTAGTAGTATGATAGTAGTATCTTATGTATACACATTGAGAAGAAATAACTCATGTATCAATCTGTATCTAGTTTAGAGGATGAAATTTGAATTCTTAATTGTATTTTGGAATCCTTAAATATGTTTTTCTATTAAAAGAACTCCTAATTCCTAAGGTGAAAATTATACCTAATATATCAATTATAGACTAAAGTAGAAATATTTGTAATATTCTTAATTTATGTTTGATCAATGGCTAGAAACTTCCAACTTCCAAGTGTAAGTCAAATCTTAGGGAGGGACGATGTAATACCCCTCTCACCCTATCAAGTCCTGGTTATGCTCACTAGAAATTAGGAAGGGCTATATGTGAGAATAATCCCTCTTATGATGGTTTCTTAAAACGAACCTCTTCCAACTCACCGTAACTTCATATTTTAATTTGGGAAATAATAGCATTGCATAGGTATGTTCCTTTGTATATCTTCCTATGATTCAGTGATATTTTAGGGATCACCTGAGAGACCTATATGCTTATTTACGAGATGCTCATTATTAATATTTATGTTTACCTTAGGTTAATTTATTATAATCACTTAAGGGTTAGATGTGTTACCTACTCTAATAACATTACTTGGGATTAGAGATGATCAATGCATTTAGGGTTATATGATATGTTTATCTTGATTTGATAATGGGACATTTTTTAGTACATGCTTGATGGTTAAATGGGTTTTTGTAAGTTAATAGATGATTTAAATTTACATGATTTTGTAATGATTCATTCTTGTTATACAATATGGAAAGGAGAGTATTCTTGTACTAACCTCACTAATCCAATTATTCTTTGTTGATGTCACTTTTTGATGTGAGTGTAGGATGAGGGGAGGTAGTCGTAGTTATTCCTATAGGAGGTCCACATGGCTACACAAGTTTAATCATACGTTAAAAATCCTCAAATGGTTGTTGCATGGAGATATTACCAAGATTACTCTCAAGGTTACTCGTGGACTTAGATTTTCATTTAGGAGGTTACCCTAATTGGGGGATTTGGAATGTAGTTTATGTTGTGGTCTTTTGATTCAATGTTATTTTGAGATTATGTTAGGATTTAGAATTAACCTTGTTTATATGTATATTATCTATTCTATAATTATGTTATAATTGATTGTATGTTATATAGGTATGTGTATATGTGGGTGCACACACATATACCAATGCTTATATAAATAGTATTATTTGTATTTTTTAATTGCTTATGTAAATGATATTTTAATAATTAGATAAAGTAAATAAAATAAAATGAGTTTAATAAAGTGTATTGAATGAAGTATATTAAGGTGAAAATAATATTAATAATAGTAATAATAAAAATAAATGCTCTTTGTAGTAAAAATAGTTATCTAGGAGGGAGTTGAACTAGAGACATCCAATAAGTTAGGCTAGTTGGTTTCCATGTGTCCTATGTGTTTTCCTTGATATTTATTTGTTGATTTTTCTTATTATGGCCTTCTCCAATGGATATTTCTTTTAAAATAATAAAAGGATTTTATATTGTTACGGAAAGATTTTGTTTTCTCAACCAACCATGAGAGTTCGAGAAGTTTCTTCCCATAAAGAAACTCCTCCAACCATATAGTTGGATTTGAATTATTGGTAGAGGGGAGTTTTGAGGAGGGGGAAGATTGGAAGGAAATAATGGAGAATTTGAGAGTTTTCTGAAAAGATAGTTTTGGGATTTGTTCTATAAATTTTAATCACTATTATAGTTCTAGGAAGTTGATTTGGAGATTCACAAAGAGGAAAGGAAGAATTATTGAGGAGGATTATCCAAGAATGAAATCATCATTCAAGTGTGGATGGTTGTTGTGGAATGCTAAGGTTTTGGGAAGGATTTTCTCTGCAGGACTCCAGGTAGGGTCTGGAACTTGGAAGAAGAATCTTCTTATTTGTGTGTATGTGATATGTGTGTGTTTATGAGATATAATATTTATTTATATGAGGCTTAAATTTTATGTGGTTGAATGGATAATATGGATTGTAATTGGGCTATTAAGAAATAATGCATTTGGGAAATGATAATGCATGTTTTGTTAATCATATTGGTTTAAATTGTATTGGAAGTCTTCTAGATGTTATATTTAATATTATTGGATGTATTCATCCATGTACATGTGGTTTATGGAAGTCTAGGAAGAATTATGAAAGGTTAGGAAGGTTTAGGGAAGGGTTACAGTCATATTTTCCCATTTTGGCTTCTACAAGCTTCTCTGTGATTTGTAGTTCTTAATTTGATTTAATCTTATCTGAGGCTTGGAATTGTGATGAGGATGTGTTTTGGATGTGGTATTGTGATCCTTTCATTAGGTATATCTTAGGGAACCTTTCCCAGGCACTCTCCATGCCTTAAAAAGTCAAATTTTGGTATTTTCCAGAAGTTTTAAATTTAATTTCATGAAATTATCCTGTAGTGTCATACAACATTATACACTCACCCATACAACACTTGGTCCAATGTTGTATGACCCTTACTATAATTTTGTATGGGTAGTTATGTATTATTGTATGGGGTTTTTTAAGGGTTTCAGGGGCTCAAAATTTGTAGAATTTGTGTTTAGAGCCTCTATAACTCATTCCTTATGATTGGGATGCAATTTGTATCACCTATTTTTGTCCTTCACTTGTGTTTTTGTTGTTATTATGTGTTACTTATGTTATTTCAGCACTTGTGTTGTACTTAAGTTCTTTTGATCAGGCTAGAACCCATCTCAGCGGTAGGATTTATACAAATATAACATTTAAGTATAATAAGTCTCTTATACTTTAAGTTATATTTGTATAAATACCTTCCAAGATGTTTGAGATAGGTTTCAGCTTCATAGGATTTAAGATGCAGATTATAGATTTTGGAGATGTTGGAAAAATTTTAGACTTAGCCAAATTTCAGGCACATGAGGTTTCCATAGATGGAATGTTGTGTTAATGCACATGGAAGTTTTTGTCACCTATGTATGGGCATTACTTATTTTTTTGAGGTTATATGGTGTATTTATGATGTTTTTTGCACTTAACATATACTTGAACTTATTTTATGAGGCTAGGACTCGTCTCGGTGGCCTATGTGTGTGGGAGGGTTCCCTAGACCTATAAATTAGCCAAGGAAAGTTATATTTATGCATGTGGAAAGTTTTATGATTTTATTTGAGGTGTCTCATGATAGGCATGATTCCAATGGTTCTTGTTTGTATATGGCTAAGGTTAGGACTTGCTTTGAGGTCTTGAGTATGCAGGGGAGTTTCCTAAACCTATGAATCAAGACTTGGAAATGTTATCTTGTATCTTTGGCTTGTGACGGGGTAAGGGACTAGGATCCCTAAGTGAGTGGCTCACCATAGGTGTTGGAACTATAAAGTGGTTGCCAGATGATCCTATGGGTGGGTTTGTAAAAAGTGATAACCTTAAAAATTAACCTGGGAAGGGGGGATTCAAAAGATAATGAAAGAAAACATAATAATGGCCACACAAACCTAATTGGAGTATCGGAATCAGGGGTAACTACCAGGGTGGATCCCTATTCATAAAGGGGGGACTAGGATTACATGGTTGCTAGGGTGGATCCAAATATAGAGGTTGTGTGATAACACTCACTTAGGTGGTCTCCTAGAACCTTAACCTCGGTGTTATAGTATGATGATATTTAATGTTTTTTATTCTTCTTCTTTTGAGTCTTGGATTTATTGGTATTTAAGACTTAGATTTCCTTAAGGTCTTGAGAGTAACTTGGTTCTATTTCCTAGCATGGGGAGTGGAACTTTACCAGTTTCACATGGTTGGGTGGAAAATCTCTTTCAAGGTATTGTTCATGGTTCATGTAATGGCTTGGATTATGAGTTGTTTAGTGGTGAAGTTTTTGTTCTTGTGTCTTGTATCTCTATATTTTGTATTCAAGATGTAAAGATGTATTGTAAGCCTTGGGTAACTTTATGTAATTATTCTTTGTATGCCTTCGGGCCATGTGTAGTAACTGTAACTATAATTATGTTTGTAAATGGAAATTGTAAGAAAGAAAGTTATGTATATGGGAAGGGTAGTTTTAAGATTTTCAAAAGGGGATTGAATATTAATAAATCAATTATGGATTATATTTAAGTAACTTTCCTACCCTATCTCTCTTGTGAGTTTTAAAATGAAATTGAAAGTAATAGTTCTATGCAAACCTTTGTAATGCAAGTACTTATGGATGTAAAATTCTTTAAATGGAAACTTGTTTTTATATGTGGATTAGTGAAAAGATATTCTAAGGGTCAATGGGTATCTCCAGGTGAAAATAATAAGGGAAAGGAAACATGTATGTTATTGAAAGTAGTATTAACATATAATTAATTCCTAATGCTCTTAAATGTCTAAGTTCAATGTGTATGATGTAAGGTTATTTAAACAAGGTTTTAATCTCAATTCTTAACTGGATATATACAATGCCATAGATGATAATTTGTGGTAGTTAGATTTATAACAAAGATGATTCAGTAAATGGGTTATATTGGTTAGAAATAGATGGTTAAGTACTTTACACTCTTTCTATTCAGATCCTTGAAATGAAAATGGAAAGTAAGGATTTTTAATAGATGGTTTATGTGATGATAGCGCATGGATAAGGTTAAGGAGAAACAAATGAAAGAAGAAAGGATAAATTTATTTAGTGTATTAGATAAATGAGGTGCTTCTAATTCATTTATAAAAGTGAATATTTATGCAAAATTAGGTAAAGAAAATAAAATCAAGTAGTTCATTAATGTAATTAGTTTTGATGTGGAATGAAAGAAATGTTTGAATGTAAATTGAAGTTGAAAAGGATATAGAATTCATTAGATTAAGTAAAGAAATACAATATTTGGTAATGGTAAATGAATTCATTAAGGGAACCTTAAGGAATGTACCTGTGAATGGTAACAAGTTAGAATGTTAAGAAAAATTTTTGTTAGTTATAATTTTAGGTCATAGACCTAATTTCTTATGGGTTCCCTAGTGGGGACATTACACCTCCCATCTTTGACTCCCTACTTCTTGTACTAAACATGATCTCCTCCACATATATTTTTAATCTCTATATTTTCTATCTTTATGTTTTCTTCCTATGTCTACTATGATGTCCACATGTCAGTCATTGTAGAATTCATTTGTAGATATAGGATTGATTATTGAGAATAGAGGTGGTGAATAATTAATCACCAAACCAAGCTAAATTTTACAGTCTCAACACTTCTTTAACATATTTACAAATTAAGATATATTTTCACCTATAATAGGGTATGTGCAGGATCATGGTATGGAAAAAAGTGGCAATGAGAAAAAGAAGTCCTGATTGATAGACTCTTTGAAAAAAAGCTATAACTTTCAAACAATATAATATTTTTTAAATCTAAAATATACTTCACATTCTATGCTTCACCTAATACAATAATAATAAAAAATTATTTCAATTTGATGAAGTTTAGACTATGTTAAGGTGGTCTTACATGAGAGTTTTTATATTCTAGAGAATGTGTAGTAGAAAAATCATAATTAATTATTTACTTAGAAAAAAAATACAAAAAGATATGCATCACATCTAAACATCAGTCTACTACTTTTATCTAGAATCTTATAAAAAAAATATTATCATTTGATTTTGTTTAATGTGGTCAGACATACACTTACTCATTATCTTTCTAGTCCCGATTGATAAACTTATTGAAAAATAGCTATAACTTTCAAATTGTATAACATTTTTGAAATCCAAAACATGTGTCACATTCTATGATTTTACTACTACAAGAAAAATAAAAAAAATTTTCAGTTTAATAAAGTTTAGACTAAGTTAACGTGGTCAGACATGAGAGTTTTTGTATTCTGGAATAGTTGTAGAAGAAAAATCATAATTAATTATTTACTTGGAAAAAAATTACAAAAAAATATGTGTCACATCCAAACATAAGTCTACTACTTATATCTAGAATTTTGTAAAAAAAATTTATCATTTGATTGTGTTTAAGGTGGTCAGACATACACCTACTTCTTATTTTTTCCTAAAATTTTCATACTACTACATTGAAATTTGAAATTTTCAACATATAGAAATTTGTTTTTTCAAAAAAGACCTAGTATCTTAGAAAATAAATTCAATTTTCTATAGATTCTCTTCTTAAATATTTTTTATGTAATATTTATAGCTTTTTCAAATGTTTATGTCAACTTGCCTAAACCTGGTTTTTTGAGTTTTTATTGCCACTTAAGGGCCTAGTTTGACATACCATGATCCTGCACATACCCAACATCATTATTGGTTAATTGATCATTAAAAATCTATGCAACATATAATATCATTCACACAACAATAACACATGTTTTTATATCATGGAAACCCGACTAGGGTGAAAACCATAGTGTGAGAACAGTGCCCACAAATAATTTGTACTCTTCTAAAATACACCTAGTTAAGATCTTGTCCTATTAAAGCCTCACCTAATTAGGGTTACAAAAGAATGGTTAAATGCTACCCGGCTAAGGGATTTCCTTGAGACCTATTAAATTATTTTACCCTGTTAGGAGTAACTTGGTTAGAGTATTTTCAACACTCTTTTGTGAATGTCACTTGGTTAGAGGATTTTACAATAGACTTGTTAGGGTCACCTGATAAGGGATTTTACTATCATAATTGTTAGAGTAAAAGGTAACAAATGACCTATAGGTTGCACTAATGTTGATAATTCAAATCCAATTAAGTTCCATAACACAATAACATACCAATTCAATTCTCTATTCATTTCTTTATCCTTCTCTATGTCTTTCTTTGTGATTATAACAATACTTCTTTGTTGCGTCAATATCCATTCTTTCACCATAGTCTTCTTCCCATCTCTATCATGATACTAGATTCTTTCTTTCTTCTTCTTTAAGTATAATTTTCTCAACCATAAACCTAAACCTAAATCCAATGACTTATATCTTTCATATCAAATCTAACCTTGCATATTTCTTTTCCTTATATCCTTATTAGCTAGCTAATTGACAAAATGCTTTACACTTGTAGAAAATTCCTTAATATGTTTTGCCTAGATCTTTGTGTCATCACCTTTCTCCTTAAATTTTTCTTGACTCATCCCTCTTTCTTATTCCATCATCCATTCCTTTGTTTTCTTTACATCTTCACTATCTCCGATAAGACTTTCTTTGTATCAATAAGACTATATTCAGTATACTGCTAAGATAATAGTTTACCAGTAAGTAACTTGAACAAAATACCTTCACTTTTACTTATATCTAAAATTAACATCTTTATGAATAGAATCTTTCAACTTACTCCTTAGCATATTTTGATAAAAAATCAAATCATTCATCTATCTACTATTGGTTGTCTTAATTATTACCCAATAAGGTTCCTATCAACATATCCTTTACCTTACTTAACTTCTCATTATGACAATAATATTTTCCTTTTGATAGATATAGTAACAAGTTAAAAAATCATGCCAAATAGTTTGACATCAATGAAAAACATATAAATGATTATCTTGTATACTAATCATGTATTTACTACTAGAAATATAAATCAACGATCTCCAACTTGTTATGCCAACAACCAACAATCTCCCCCTTTGGCATTAATGGAAAACACTTATTCCAAGCATTTTGTCTGATTGTTCTGATATGTGCATGAATCTTTCCTTATCATGTCTAATATTCTCCAACATATTAATATCTTCCCTTTAACACTAATCTCTCCTTGTAATACATCTCTCCCCCTTTGACATCAATGCCAAAGGCGATTAACCTTTCATCTCTTGTCTTCTAATTATGTATGCATTATGTCCACCATTTTTTTGCCTAGCCTATACTGTTCCCTCATAGAGTAGTCCTCAAATACATCAATTCATGTGTGAGATATTATGATAAAGTGCTATGAGTTGATTCATATTACATATTTTCTTAATTTATAGCCAATAGGGGTAGAACCCTTAATCTACCTCTAAGATATTCAAAACTCTCTTTAGGTAGTGGTTTTTTGAATATATCTACAACTTTCTCTTTTGTAGGCATATATTCCAATCTTACTTCTTTATTCTTTACCTTTTCTCTTAAAAAATGATATTTGATAGCTATATGCTTGGTCTTTGAATACATTATTGGGTTCTTTGATATATTAATGGCACTAGTATTATTACAATATATGGGTATGTACAGGATCATGGTATGCCAAAAAGTGGCGATGTGAAAAAAACTTATTTTCACTCATCCAAAAGCACACAAATAGATTTGTTGACTTTTTAGTAGGCCTGGGTGTCAGTACACTTGGCCAAATGAAAAGCCAAACCTATAGGCATAATTGGATATCCAATATTATCAGATATCTGATATTTGCCAGTGAATATAAATCACTGTACCCAGCCACGTTCAATGTTTTTTCATTACAAAAATGTGAACGTAGCTAGGTTTTTGGATATACGGTCCCAAATCCCCTATCTAATTTTCCCTAAATTGCTAGGTAAGTGAAGTTTTTAATTTTTATTGTTTTAATTGGTTTTTATTATTTTTAAATAGAAATATATAGTTTTTTATATAAAAATTAGGGTAGCAATGAGTTTTTGTATTGTTTTTTAAAATTCATTGTAATTATCTATTTTTTTTTCATTTCTATTAGACATGGAATCAGAAAACCCTCCTAGTGATCTTGCAAACAATCTAGAACCACCTCCCAATGATCCCCCACCTCCAAAAGATGTACCTGTCACAAACCCTCACTATTTAGAAGATCTAATAGGATAATCTAAATGAACTTAGAGGATTTCAAACCACATATGCCAATATCCCCACATTGCTCCCCATGTTTACGACAGTGAACTCAATTATTGAACACATGGAGAAACTTACACAACAACATAATGTTGTACTTCTTTAGAATGATTCTATGCACACCTAGTTTGATGATGGGCTTGATTATGATCAAGTAATGAACCTAAATATAACAAAACATGACATAGCTAATATTTTTGTGGATCCTAAAACCAGTCTAAAAGTAGACCCTAAAAAAACCAAGTTGTCAATTAAATGGTGCACAAATAGTGCAATACGTGACAACTTTTGGACTATTGGTGGATGGTTTTTGATAGACCACCTCACAATAATTTAGATGTCCCATTTTATTTCATTAGAAAAATGTATGCTGAATTTGTGCTCGGTCACAAGGTGAATTATTGGAGTCTGAGACCGAACTAGGGTGTAGGTTTAGGTGCTCCACAAGATAGGGCATGTGCATAATGGGTGAAATCCCACACATATGTCCCCCCTCCCAAGATTTCACCACCTCCCATAGTGCATCATCTAGACATTATTGTTGAGGCCAACTCACAGACTATTCAAGCCATTCACACCTTGACTGATCTACTAGTTATGCAGAATAGGACATTATTGCCTCCTCATCCTGATGCTTTTGGTGCTTCCACATCCTCCACGAGCTCAAAAGTTTGTGTGCCCCACACTTGCGTTATATGCAAGAATCTATGCTTTGGTCCCCTGACTAATAGTGATGCATATCATTTCGGCTTCGATGGTGATGATTCTACATAGCACACTACAAGCACTGAAGTAGCTCATGGAGATGTGCATGAGGAGCCTACAGTACCATGGACTCCCACTATTATGGTAAGGGTAAACCATTCACTTTTTACATTATTTTTAAATTTTATTGTTCATATTTTTAGTATAATTTCCTTATAATAATTTCCCACTTATATGTTTTTATGTGTTACATTTATGTTCAGTTGATGACAAAGGAGGAGATGGCATAGGTGGAGGGGTCCACACTTTTGGCCATATCATTTGGTCTTGACTCTTTCGTGGTACATATGTTTTAATGTACTCATTGGTTTCCTTTTAAATTATGATAATAGTATATGTACATTGTTTTCTAATTTTTATGATCATCTTTTACATACTAATGCAGGTGTCACTAGTTGCCACTTGGGGGCAATGTGAGGGGGTGCAGGTGTCAGCTGTTGATAAAGGAAAGCTAATTAATTAATTTAGTTTGTTTATGCATACATGTATACTTGTCAATTGTGCGTACTCATTTTTAATTTACATGGTTTATTTGATAGAGAGTGGCATGTGATGATGTTGTGAGACCCTATCGTCATGATAGAGTCACAGGCATATCCATTCGGAGTGATAGCCCCAAGGTATGTACATTTCTAAAGTTATTTATGTGTATTTTTCTATCAAGTATATATAATATGGCCAAGTTATGATAATATGAAGTATATGTTTGACTTTTGTAGGTCACTCCTAGTTTGAGGGAGCCAGAATGACAAGGGTTTGTATTGTTGATTACTTAGCCAACAATCCCTGAAGAAAGTTCAACACAGGTAAGTTTTAATGTTAATTCAGTTATTTTGTAAACATATATTTGCTACCAATTTTTTAACATTAAATAGTATAATTCATTGTTCAATCTCATGTTTGCAAACATATACAGGTGGAAGTTGACATTGGTGGCACTATTCCTGCACTACCAAGGACATATATTAGGTCTCCTACCCATGGGAGGAGATAGAGAGGTGAGGTATATGAGTGTTCAATTTTAGTTTAAATTTTATTTATTAATGTTGACTATGATTCTAAATTTTAATCTCACTTGGAGTTTCACTTTTGTGTTTGAATGTAGGATCCATTAGACCTGAAGAGTACTTCAAAGAGGCTCCATTTTGATGATCCACTAGTAGAATAGGATGTCCTAGAAATATTTGTAGTTGAACTTATTATTTTGAGATTTCATATGACATATTTTGAGATGGCGTACGCCACATTGTATCTAGATATGTTGACATATAAATATGTATAGAATTATTGTTCATTTTAATATATATATATATATATATATATATATATATATATATATATATATATATATATATATATATATATATATATATATATATATATATATATATATATATGAAACTTGATATTCGATCCAATTTGTTAATTGTGTGTTCATTTATTCATTGTTAGTATGTAAATATGCTTGTGCATGTATGTACTCATGTGTACAATTTATGCCTTAAGTATATTCATGTATATTAAAGTACATTACTCATAACCTAAATTCACGTGTATGGGCTACGTGCATGACTTAAGTGAATTCATGTTGTATGCTTTATAATTTATGTTCTACATGTATGCTTCATGACTAGAAAATTTATGTGTACGCTTTATGTTCTATGTGTGTTCACACATGTAATTCATCATTTGAGGTCTATAAGTAAATATATTAAAGTGGTTTCAAGGTTTTTAGACTTACCCTTTACTCCCAATGGCTAAAAGACTTCAAACTGGCCTAATTACATAATCAAACACCCTTTTGGCCATATCAAAACATATTGGTCTTTTTGACAAAATATCAGTACTCTACTTGTACCCCTACAAATAAACTAGGAATGCCTAAGAAATGTGGTCTTGTAGCATCTCACGGATCATTGATACCTCTCACGGGGTCTGAGTTATGAGCCTCCATAGTTTGCTACCCAATCGTGCTTAGTGCACCTTGGGGACACTTTGGTCCGGCGTGGTCAGGAATGTTCTGCTGACTCAGTGGTCAAAACAAGGTTGTCCCTAGCATTTACTCACCCAATTAGAGTTAATGGCACAGTCCATTCAATGTCGGGATGAATGGTTTGGAAGTAATCTATTGGCGCAACTTTCAACTAACCCTCACTGCAAGTTTTGGCATCGAGCAAGACTGGCATGCCAAATTAAAAAAAAAATGAATCTACTAGAATGGAGAGAGGTTATTGTAGGCCTCAAAAACACCATCCTATAGAATCTCATGAATCTTTGATACCTCTCATGGGGTATGAGTTACGATCCTAGAAAGTTTGTTGCCCAATCATGCTTAGTGCACCTTGGGGACACTTTGGTCCAGCGTGGTCCAAAATGTTCTGCTGACTCAGTGGTCAATAAAGGGTTGTCCCTAGAATTTACCCACCCAAATGGAGCTAATGTAGTAGTCCATTTTGTGCCAGGATGAATGGTTTGGAAGTAATCCATTGGCACAACTTTCAACTAACCCTCATTGCAAGTTTTGGCATCGAGCGAGACTGTCGTGCCAAATTCAAACAAATTTGACTCTCCCAAAATGGAGAGAGGTTATTGTATGCCTCAAAAAAATCATCTTGTAGCATCTCAAAAATCTCCAATACCTCTTATGAGGTCCAAGTTATGAGCCTAGAAATTTTTCTGCCCAATCGTGCTTAGTGCACCTTGGGGACATTTTGGTTCGGCGTGGTCTGGAACGTTCTACTAACTCAATGGTTGAAACAAATTTGTCCCTAAAATTTACCTACCCAACCTAAGCTAATGGTATAGTCCATTCAATGCTGGGACAAATGGTTTGGAAGTAATCCATTAGCGCAACTTTCAACTGACCCTCATTGCAAGATTTGACATCGAGCGAGATAGGCGTGCCAAATTCAAATAATTGAGAATCTTCCAGAATGGAGAGAGGTTATCGTAGGCCTCAAAGATGCCATCCTATAGAATCTCATAGATCTTTGATACCTCTCATGGGATCCAAGTTACAAGCCTAGAAAGTTTGCTGCCCAATCATGCTTAGTGCACCTTGGGGAAACTTTGGTCTGGAGTGGTCCAAAATGTTCTGCTGACTCAGTGGTCAAAATGGGGTTGTCCCTAGAATTTAACCACCCAAATGAAGCTAATGGTATAGTCCATTTAGTGCTGGGATAGATGGTTTGGAAGTAATCCATTGGCGCAACTTTCAACTGACCCTCACTACAAGTTTTGGCATCGAGTGAGACTAGCGTGCCAAATTCAAACAAATAGGAATCTACTAGAATGGAGAGAGGTTATTGTAGCCCTCAGAAACATCATCTTTTAGCATCTCATGAATCTTTGATACCTATCACAGGGTCTGAGTTATGAGCCTAGAAAGTTTGCTGCCCAATCGTGCTTATTGCACCTTGGGGACACTTTGGTCTAGCCTGGTCCAAAATGTTCTACCGACTCAATGGTCAAAATGGGGTTGTCCCTAGCATTTACCAACCCAACCAAAGCTAATGGCTTAGTCCATTTAGTGCCAGGATAAATGCTTTGGAAGTAATCCATTGGCGCAACTTTCAACTGACCCTCACTACAAGTTTTGGCATTGAGCGAGACTGGCATGCCAAATTCAAACAAATTTAAATCTCCCAGAATGGAGAGAGTTTATTGTATGCCTCAAAAATTCCATCTTTTAGCATCTCATAGATCTCCAATATCTCTCATAGGGTCCAAGTTATGAGCCTAGAAAGTTTGCTGCCCAATTGTGCTTAGTGCACCTTGGGGACACTTTGGTTTGGCATGGTCCGAAATGTTTTGCTGACTTAGTGGTCAAAAAGAGGTTGTCCCTAGAATTTACCCACCCAACCTAAGCTAATGGAATAGTCCATTTAGTGCTTAGACAAATGGTTTGGAAGTAATCCATTGGCACAACTTTCAACTGACCCTCACTGTAAGTTTTGGCATCGAGCGAGACTAGCGTGCCAAATTCAAACAAATGAGAATCTCCCAGGATTGAGAGAGGTTAATGTAGGTCTAAAAAATTCCATCCTATATCATCTCATGGATCTCTAATATGTCTCATGGGGTTTGAGTTATGAGCCTAGAAAGTTCTCTTCCCAATTGTGCTTAGTGCACCTTGGGGACACTTTGGTCCAGCGTGGTCCGGAATGTTTTGCTGACTCAATGGTCAAAATATGATTGTCCCTAGAATTTACTCACCCAAATGGAGCTAATGTAATAGTTCTTTGAGTGCCAGAATGAATGGTTTGGAAGTAATCCATTGGCGCAACTTTCAACTGACCCTCACTGCAAGTTTTGGCATCGAGCGAGACTAGCATGCCAAATTCAAACAAATGGGAATCTCCCAAAAACTAGAGAGGTTATTGTAGGCCTCAAAAAATCCATCTTGTAGCATCTCATAGATCTTTGATACCTCTCATGAGGTCTAAGTTACGAGCCTAGAATGTTCGTTACCCAATCGTGCTTAGTGCACCTTGGGGACACTTTGGTTTGGCGTGGTCTGGAATGTTCTGCTGACTCAGTGGTTGAAACAAGGTTGTTCCTAGCATTTAACCACCAATCAGAGCTAATGGCATAGTCCATTCATTGCTAGGATGCAATCCTTAAGCACTATCCCTTCACCCAGGGAATCATCATTTTACTTTGGACACATTTGACCAATTTTGACTCAATGACTTTGACTATTACATCATTTGATGATACAAATGTAATAGAATTAAGACAATAGAAATGTAAGGATACAAAATTAAGATGATACAAATTATATAAGGATACAACATTTATAGTAAGGAAACACATTTTTTGCACTTTACATGGCATTAAGACGATACAAATGTGGGATTTTAATATTTGCAAATCAACCCTATGGGCTCTTTTATATTTCCAATTTTGCATCTAATTTTGCATCAAATTTTTTATATACAAAATTTGGCATCTAAATATGCACATTACATTTTATTGTTGTTTTTATATATAAAATTTGGCATCTAAATATGCACATTACATTCGATTGTTGTTTTTATATACAAAATTTGGCATCTAACTATGCACATTACATTCGATTGTTGGTTTTATATACAAAATTTGGCATCTAAATATGAAAATTACACAACTATATATAAAAAATAAGTTTCCTTTTCGCTCCAATCCCTACATTTGGAAGGAAACAGAAAAGTTAATAGAGAATATAAGAAGTGCCCTTTTGGCATCTAAATATGTAAATTACAGAACTATATTTTAACTTGAGTTGAACTTACCTACTGAAGTGTGCCTAAAGGGTCATCTCTATGCTTGAGAGTATTCAGTATTGCTTCATGATCAGAAGTACTAATAGTCCAAAGTTCCTTTGTCTTTTGTTTTCCTTGATGTTTCAACAACTTAACATTGGCTACTATAACAAGGTGTGAATACATGAGAATGGTTTTGTGCTTCTCATAGTCTTCAAATGCAGGAATGCCATTATTTCTAATCATATATGTGTGTAACCATGTTCTCGCAACAACATGTGATCCTATTGGATATGTGAAAATATCATCATCTATTGTCAGTTGTGCAAGTTTCTACTTTACTCATACATAATGAGCTAATTAGTAATCTGATCTCTCATAATTCCCTTCTGGTGCAACCAATGTAAAAACATGTCCTAGCTATAGAAGATTTGAAAGATAGTTGTATTCAAGTGAACAATCCATGTCATCATTTATTACAAAGACTATGAGAGATAAAGGACTAAGATAATGTGGAACCCATGTATCAACCCACTCACTTGACTCACACTGATCCCAATCACACTGAAGACAACTCGAACAATAACAAGCCAACTCTCATGTCCAAATGGTCCATGTACTAGCATCTGAGCTTTGAAATGAATGCATTTTTAAAGAATCTTTCACAGTTTGAAAATCCAACCTATCTCCTATTGTGAACAGCTCAACCAACCAAAAGAATCTACGCACTACTGAATCAAAAGTCCCCCTTGTGACAATGCTGAAGTACACCAATCAACAATAGAATGGGCATCAATGAGTTCTACATGTAAAATCCTTAGTTGCTTCTTAACTAGAGCTCTCTTTACGCATGCACTTGCTCCATGATGCTCCCCTTTTCCATGACCAGCCATAAAAAAAAATCCAAATATGAGGTACACCTCTCTAAACATGCATTCTACATAACCAATAAAACATACAAGCATTTTTTAATTGACTTGTGCAATTATCTGACCAAATGAGATGTCTATCTATAGCAATATTATTTTCCCGCACCCACTCAAAATAATTCTCAAAGCAATGTTGGACAAACACGGATGAGTGTGATCTATCATCACTCATATAGAAATGGTACTTTGAATATCTTTCGGTCATCTTTTGTACTATCAGGGAAATTTCTATATGTTATGTGCACAAAAATAGAAACCTAAATAGAATTGTAATATTGAGCTTGCAACTCATTTTGGGGCTCCAATGTATAGTTCTCTGCAAATTAAACAATCGATATAATAGTGCCAATCGAGAAAGTGTCCTTACACACCCTAAATTATTGATCCAACCACTGAGACCTGTGACTATGCCTTGCATACTTGTAAAAAAGATTCTTCCTGAAATCTAAAATAAAATCAGCTACATTGCATTCTTTAGTAACCAACTCACATCTAGAGCCTTCACCTCCACTTTTTAATGTATATTTAATGGTTTCATATACCTTTTTGTGGACAATTGTCCTTCCAAAATTATGTTCGCAGCCCTCATGAAAACATTCAACAAACTTCACTAGCCCACCACACTCTGAGCACTTGTCATTTAAGCAATCTTTTCTATAAAAGAAACATCCATCATCTCTAGGACATAAAAAATGATCTAGCAAGTCTCTTGATGAATTTGAAAGAGCACTTGCACCACACTCCTCCAACATTTCACTACTATGGAACGTAGAATGAATGGATTACAAGACATAATAACCCGGCCAAAATAACCCTGGACAAAATAACTCAGCCATAATAACCCAAGGACAAAATAACCTAGGATCATAATAACCCAATCCAAAATAACCTACAGTCAAAATAACCATGGACAAAATAACCCCATAAGATTATAGAGAAAGGAAAACAAAATTTATAACTTCCAAGTATATTTCTAAAAAAAAATTTATTCAAATTTTCAATTAAAGTGTCAAATTATGAGAAATGCCTCTTATATAATCTTAAATATTATTATTGTCATAACCATCAACTAGTCTTTTTAGTCTTTCTTTGAGTTCATAGTATTTTTTCTTGCTTGGTTGTGTAGTGTGTCCAACCATATATTTCTCTATTTTATTCTCTTGGTGACATTGTTCTTTTTTCACTGCTTTGATGAATTTCCAGATTGAGCTATGTGATGATTGAAGTAATTCACTAAATCCTCTATGCCATCCCTCAATAGAATTATTGGTTTTGGGAAGATCATCTTGAATAGCTAAATAACAATTCCACATTGTGATTGGAAACTTAGGTGACTGTCTGTTGCCTCTTCTAGTTAGTCTTCCAATCCATGTGTCTTCAAAATAATCAATTATAGGTTGCAATGTCTCCTCATGTTCTATATAATAAGGTGATTGTAGAAGTGTTTCAAATGCATTAATTACATATATTTGAGGCACAAAAGCTAATGCAATAAGTTTTTTGATCTCAAATGAAAATACTTCATTGTCACTGTAACGTGTTTGTAGACCTTCTTCTTGAACTTTCCTCCACAAGCACTAAGAGAAATGGAAAAGGTATCCTTGAATAGTGACATTTGGAAAAATTTCAGAAATAGCTCCCTTGAAACCTAATTCAAAATCAATAAGTATAGTTTTTGGGTTTAGATCAGGTTGCAATTGCTTTAATTTTACAAGTACTTGTGTATAAGTGGATCTTATTTTTTTGGTCATAAGAATATAGATGAGTGGAAATATTGCATCATTTCTCAAGCCATGAATTGTGTATAACTACTAAAAAATACTTGGTACTATTTTAAATGTACCATCACTAAACCAATGTTTAAAAAACCCCTAGAAAATTTTATTATAATGTTTAAAAAATTATATTAAAAAATATATTTTTTTATGAATTTTGATTTCTCTATTTCTTATCACTCTACACACTCTTAATTCTTCTCCCCTTCTTCCTTCCTTTACTTCTCTAAGCTCTTAATTCTACCACTTTATATATCCTCTTAATGCCTCTTCATAATTCCTTTTGACTTATATCTTTTCATAATAACTCTTATTTAGCTTATTCCCATGAATTTGTCTTTATTTCTATAATTATTTGTCATTTTATAAGTTATTTAAGCATACTAAAGATGTTTTAAGGCTATTTTAGGGGTATATAATGGATATATGGTCTTAAAATGACCTAAATATCCTCAATGGTGCCTCACAATCCCTTTTTTAGCATACTAACTTGATCTAAAATGACCATGGGTTATTTTGACCATGGGTTATTGTGACCCTGGGTTATTATGTCCTTGGGTTATTATGGTGGGGTTATTGTGTCCAGGGTTATTTTAGCTAGGTTATTATGTCTGGTTACCGAATGAATGGATCGTAATAATTCATGGTGCATTGAAAACTCCACATGATATGTGCAACAACAAGTATTTCAAATCTTAAGAGGCACAAAAAAAGAAGGCTTCAGGGATTCAAAAGCTCTTTGTGATATTTGCAATGTTGGATGTGTTTCAAATTTTTTTTTGAACAACATTGTTTGACTCACCTCCTTATAATGTTTGGGATGTGGGGTGCGGTCTCGAATGGCAATTCTCAACTTCAAGACATCCTTCATATTTGGTGACACCCTTGAGTTACATTGCCAAAATAGTTCAATTTGATCCTTCATAGCATCAGTAAGCTTCTTATCACAACGTGAAAGTCTCCCACCATAAGCCCATGTATCATTTTGAAGAGGATCATCAAGTATTTCTCTTCTTGCACTAGTAAATTTGGCCTCAAATTTTGACCAAGAATTGGTCAAAATTTCAACCGAAATTAGTCGAATTTACGACCAACATTGTCGTCGGTCTTTTTTTGTCAAATTTTTGACGTACTTATAATCAGTCAAAATTTTGACTAAAATAGAGGTCAAAAATTCGACTGAGTCCATGATTCAAAATTGTTGTCATTTTTTTATAATGGTCAAAATTTTGACCAATTGTCGAACAAATATCCACCTAATATTGATCGAAATTTTGACCGGTGGCAGCAAAAATTTCCATCAAATGTTGGTCAAAATTTTGACGAAAACATCAAATGTTCGACCGAGATGCTATACGTTCGACGGATGAGATGGTCAAAATTTTGTTGTTTTGGTCAAAATTTTGTTGGTCAAAATTTTGTTATCGTGGTCAAAATTTTGACCATCCTTTGGTGGAGGTTTTTGGTGGCATTGGTCAAAATTTTGACCAATGCTATTTTTATTTTTTTTTAAAAATGTTACATACGTAAGGTGAATTTAGAGTTCTTTTCATTAACCTGTGATTCATGAGTAGTGGTTTACATGAACCCATCTCTCATGAGAATGAATGGAACAGTTACCACTCATTGGCTCTAGGTGATGCTTACGGAGGTGAAGCACCGAGACTTCCCGGGAGGTCATCCATCCCAGTACCACTCCAGCTCAAGCACGCTTAACTATAGAGTTTCCTCCATGGTTAAACCCACTCTGCTTGCATCCTCATTTGCAAAACCTTCACCAAGTGTTATGCCTTATGAACCATTCATTAGAAAACCCCTTAAGTTCATCAATTAATAAGTAGGAGATATTTTCCACAGCAAGTCAAATTGTGATATTGCTATCAACATTCAACTGTGTAGTTTTTTGAGTCAAACTCATTGACCCGTGATTCATGAGTAGTGGTTCACACGAACCCATCTCTCATGATAATGAATGGAACAGTTAGCACTCATTGGCTCTAGCTAATGCTCATAGAGGTGAAGCACCGGGACTTCCTGAGAGGTCACCCATCCCAGTACTACTCCAACTCAAGCGCACTTAACTACGGAGTTTCCTCCATGGTTAAACCCACTCTGCTTGCATTCTCATTTGAAAAACCTTCACCAAGTGTTGTGCCTTATGAACCATCAATTAGAAAGCCCCTTAAGCTCATCAACTGGTTCGTAAGGTGCAACACTTGGTGAAGGTTTTGCAAATGAGAATGCAAGCAGAGTGGGTTTAACCAGGGAGGAAACTCCGTAGTTAAGTGTGCTCGAGTTGGTGTAGTACTGGAATGGGTGACCTCTCGAGAAGTCCCAGTGCTTCACCTCTGTGAGCATCAGCTAGAGCCAATGAGTGCTAACTATTCCATTCATTCTCATGAGAGATGGGTTCGTGTGAACCACTACTCATGAATCACGGGTCAATGAGTTTGACTCAAAAAACTACACAGTTGAATGTTGATAGCAATATCACAATTTGACTTGCTATGGAAAATATCTCCTACTTATTAATTGATGAGCTTAAGGGGCTTTCTAATGAATGGTTCATAAGGCATAACACTTGGTGAAGGTTTTGCAAATGAGGATGCAAGAAGAGTGGGTTTAACCATGGAGGAAACTCCGTAGTTAAGTGTGCTCGAGCTGGAGTGGTACTGGGATGGATGACCTCCCGGGAAGTCTCGGTGCTTCACCTCTGTAAGAATCACCTAGAGCCAATGAGTGCTAACTGTTCCATTCATTCTCATGAGAGATCCATTTGATAAAGCTTGGTGAAAGAACTTCAAACATTTTGAAGCATCTATTGGATTCTGTCACCCAAATGGAAGATGGATTTCGCAATTCAAAAATTCAGAGTTCTTTTCATTAACTTGTGATTCATGAGTACTAGTTTACATGAACCCATCTCTCATGAGAATGAATGGAACAGTTACCACTCATTGGCTCTAGGTGATGCTTACGGAGGTGAAGCACCGGGACTTCCTGGGAGGTCATCCATCCCAGTACCACTCCAGCTCGAGCACGCTTAACTACGAAGTTTCCTCCCTGGTTAAACCCACTCTGCTTGCATCCTCATTTGCAAAACCTTCACCAAGTGTTATACCTTATGAACCATTCATTAGAAATCCCCTTAAGCTCATTAATTAATAAGTAGGAGATATTTTCCACAGCAAGTCAAATTGTGATATTGCTATGAACATTCAACTATGTAGTTTTTTGAGTCAAACTCATTGACCCATGATTCATGAGTAGTGGTTCAAATGAACCCATCTCTCATGAGAATGAATGGAACAATTAGCACTCATTGGTTCTAGCTGATGCTCACAGAGGTGAAGCACCGGGACTTCCTGAGAGGTCACCCATCCCAGTACTACTCCAACTCGAGCGCACTTAACTACGGAGTTTCCTCCCTAGTTAAACCCACTCTGCTTGCATTCTCATTTGCAAAACCTTCACCAAGTGTTGTGCCTTATGAACCATCGATTAGAAAGCCCCTTAAGCTCATCAACTGGTTCGTAAGGTGCAACACTTGGTGAAGGTTTTGCAAATGAGAATGCAAGTAGAGTAGATTTAACCAGGGAGGAAACTCCGTAGTTAAGTGCACTCGAGTTGGTGTAGTACTGGAATGGGTGACCTCTCAGGAAGTCTCGGTACTTCACCTCTATGAGCATCAGCTAGAGCCAATGAGTGCTAATTGTTCCATTCATTCTCATTAGAGATGGGTTCATGTGAACCACTACTCATGAATCACGGGTCAATGAGTTTGACTCAAAAAACTACACAGTTGAATGTTGATAGCAATATCACAATTTGACTTGCTGTGGAAAATATCTCCTACTTATTAATTGACGAGCTTAAGGGGCTTTCTAATGAATGTTTCATAAGGCATAACACTTGGTGAAGGTTTTGCAAATGAGGATGCAAGAAGATTGGGTTTAACCATGGAGGAAACTTTGTAGTTAAGCATGCTCGAGCTGGAGTGGTACTAGGATGGATGACCTCCCAAGAAGTCCTAGTGCTTCACCTCCATAAGCATCACCTAGAGCCAATGAGTGCTAACTGTTCCATTCATTCTCATGAGAGATCCATTTGATAAAGCTTGGTGAAATAACTTCAAACATTTTGAAGCATCTATTGGATTCTGTCACCCAAAAGGAAGATGGATTTCCCAATTCAGAAATTCCCAGGCACCATCTTTAATAAATTTATCTGGATCATCTGAAATGGTCTTCAAAATTGGCCACTAGTTCAAGTTCATTCTACTTTCATAATACTTTATATCCATTGAGTTTAGCCATTCTTTGATGCCATCAAGAGAAGATTGAGGAATAACATCAATGCGGAGTACATCCCGCTTGAAGTCTTTGAAAACAATAGCCATATCAAATGCCTTTTGCCCAAGTCCTACTCTCTCAAGGTTAACTATCTCAATCTCACTAATGGTTATTACTAAGAAAGGCAATTCCACCAACTCTACCAAATAGTTTACGATAGGAACAATAAAAGCAGAGGCTTTGAAAGGAACTCCATGAAAACCTAGCTCTCTAAATGGTATATCAAACTCCAGTTCAAAATCTTTTAGATGAGGCTGCTCCCATAGCTCTATTACTCGTTTAACAAACCCTTCAAACTCTCCATTGATTTTATTTTTCATGTGCCTCTCTTGCTGCTCTTCCTCAATTTCATCGGGATCATACATGGACCTTCTTGCCCCTCCTAAAGTTTGGACCATGTCCATTACTTCCACATAAAACTAGACATCCTTAGTCTTCTTAGTTCCCACCATAATATGGTTATGCAAATGAAAATGAAGCAAAGTAATCATCTCCTTCTCTACTCACTGGAAGAATGCGTGTTTAATATTTTGATACATGATATCAGCTCTCTCTTCTGCTCTCATGGTTGAATACAGAAATCCATTATAGTGGGCCTCCAAAGTTCTAGTCATCTTTCTTCCTCTTCCACCAAATGTCAGCCCGATCCACAAGTCTGCCAACCTAATTGGCTTTGTTTTTGAAAGCTGAAGTTTCTTCTGAGTCACCAGTGTAGGTCTCTCTACCTTTTCAGACTCTGTCATAGCTATAGACCATCTATGGGGTTTGATCATTTGTACCACTTGGTTGATGATGCAGGGGCATCTAGTAGGGCACCTGAGCCTAGGAGTGGAATGGCATTCAGAGATGTTCAATTGCAATGTTAGACTCAATATTCAAAGCAAAATTCATAATCAAGTCTAAAGGTCATTGTAATGTAATAAGGAATAATGCTATAAAAGCAATGTAATAAGTGAAAATCCCATGTAATGAGTCAAAATGTCATGTAATGGTCATATAGGGTTAAGGTCTAAGTGGTTTTAGGTTTATAGGCATTAAATGGGTCCTTGACAAAGAATAGTCTCAATGACAGAGACAGAGGATCAGTCTTCAAAAAAGGAGCATTGATTGAGGATACATTACCTTGAGACTGAGATCTTCAAAAGGTTGCAGTCAAATGGAAGATTATAGTCTCAAAGGAATATAGGAGAAATGTTTGGAGACAAAACAGTGAGAGAGGCTTTACTCAAAAAATGCATCCAAGAAGGTGAGTACTTGGAAGATGGTTTGCTTCAAGGAAGTTAGAATTCTATTTCCTCAGTTTGATTGTTACAGTAGAGGATAGAGAGCAGCTGTTACAGGGTTCTTTGCTCTTGAGTAATTTGAACCTCAAAGGCAGAGCTCTTCTCATCTCTTTAACATTACAAGTGGCTGTTTAAAGAAGATTTCTAGGTTTGGATGGTCCATAGTAAAATTTCCCAAAGAGCGTATCGAGTCTTCCCACATAACGTTTTAAGCTTGATGGGAACATAGGCAAAAAAAAATTTTCTAATTAGATTTTAACAAAATTTTATCCCTTCCATTATATTCATATTATTTAACATCTTCATAATCACCACTGTAGCTTGCAAGGTGATTCATCAAATTAAAAACAAAGCCTCCATGGCTTCTTACAACCTTTGAGTATTGTAAACTATAAGTAATATTCAGTAGAGAAATATAGCGAGGTAAGTGAGGACATTCTTCATTATAAGAATGAAATGATAGACAAGGGTAACTCTCAGGTTTAGTCTTTAACCATGCAAACTGTAATTGTAGAGACCAGCCTGGTTATTACCGTTGACATTCAATTATCTATTGAGCTTATGAGCTTGGAGAAGAGAACTGCAAACTGCAACACCCTCACCAACTATAAGAAACAGCCAATTTGGTCATAGAATTTCAGTGAACTTTTCCTTTTGAAGAT
Source organism: Chamaecyparis obtusa (assembly GCA_027943335.1). Taxonomy (NCBI): domain Eukaryota; kingdom Viridiplantae; phylum Streptophyta; class Pinopsida; order Cupressales; family Cupressaceae; genus Chamaecyparis; species Chamaecyparis obtusa. The sequence goes on along the minus strand of BSBK01005845.1, from coordinate 120,641 downwards.
TTTCCATGAGATCTGACCCAGGGTTGCTCAATGCAAGCTAAAGATCATGTATACTCCTTGTTAGTATAATTCACATTGTTTACAATACAAAATAGATTTTTGTTAAATTTTGTTATAACATAAAGATAGTCACACTTATTTAAAACTTGTAAGCTTGGTGAGCACTTGGATTTTTATTGATTTATATGTAGGTTCTAGGCCAGTAATGAAACAGTACGCAATTTAAAAAGGTCAAAGTTTAGATTTTACTGTTTAAACCAAAATTCTATGAAGTGTTGATATAGTTGACATGTTTTATACAGAGTACATACTGCTGAACACGTTTAAACAACACATTCTAAGCTTTCATTTCTTTGGTTGATTTATTAGGAATGCTTTTACTTAATTCAATAAGACCCACTTATTAAATTTATTAGGAATGCTATTACTTAATTCAATAATACCCACTTATTAAATGATTTTAGATGAATGACATAAACAAATCAAAACTTAAAATAAATTGTTTAAACCAAAATAATATTTTGTTCAAACCAAAATTATGATAATATTTACCTGAAGGCCTTTCAGTTCAATTATTCTCTTGAGCTCTTTGAGCACTTTGATTCCACTGGTGTCAACAGTGGTTACAGCTACATAAGCGAAAAAAGAGAATGAAAAGCAGCACCAAAGTAAAATACAAACCAAACCTGCTGGATTTTGACCATATACAACTGTATATCTAAATCCTAGAATAAAGGAAACAGGAATGGTTGTATATGATAAAATTAGGGTGCATTTATTCCATTTTATTCTGCTCCATAGTTTTGTTACTAGAAAATCGATTACAAGTGAAGGGAAATCCTTTTACAAAAAAGAAATGATGCATCAAATATGTAAGCTTTCAGAACTTATGGCCCATATCTATAATAACATACTACAAAGTGTCTTCCTTCAGCTTGGCAAGATGCTCCTCTTCATCCATTATCCATCTCATTATCCTGTGTACATTGTAAACTTTATTAAGGTCCCCAATAAACAATCCATGTAATGAAGACTGTGGATTAGAGATGTGTCAAAGCAGAAGAGCTCAGAAGAGAAGGGTTATGGTGAATGGGTGCTCATGACATTTCTATTGCTTGGATTACTCAAAACATCAAATAACAAATAATATATAAAGTTATAAACTGTTAAGGGGAGGGAGAACAGTAGTCGTATGGACTATCTTCTTCAATATCAAATACCATCATGCAATTCATTAAAATATTATGCTTAACATAATATATTCTAAAAATGGCATTTTTGAAATTCTACCAAGACTTAATCTAAAAATGACTACTATTCAAAAGATGAGTTATTCGAAAGATGGGTTATTTGAAAGACGGGTTATAAATAATTGAATCAAGCATGACTACGTTCAGGAAGCTGCATGACTGAATTTAGGAAGCTGACCCTACACATAGGACATTCATTATGTCTATTGAAAAATAAGCTTTTAAAATAAACATAGACAAATCACCTTTCTCTTAAGTAGCTTGAATTGGAAAAATAGATTCAAGCTACAATGCTTTGAATTCAATAAAAACTTAGAATTAAATAATATTTTGTAGCTTAGCAATTTAGGAGTGCTAGAGTGATTACCAGTTGTGATGTAGCAAGATGTGCATGAACCTTTAATGTTCATCATGTCAATGGCAATCATCTCTTTATTGCCATCAATATTGTAGTTCTTGAACAGTGCAAAAGTTATGCCAACTACTATTCCTTCCTGTATGGGAATAATTCAAATCAACTAGAGGTAATAAATTACTAGCCAATGAACATAATTATAAATCTTTGATGAGCTGATCTTTTAAACTTTTTTCTTGCAAATTCCACCTTTTAAGGAAAAACACAAAATTGTTAGATATAGCCACTAAAAGAAAAGACTGGAATGAAAGGAAAAATACTATACCAATTAATGATATGAAAAAAAAAAATAGTGGGATAAACTTAGTTCACTTATGATGTTCCACCTTTTACATATGGTGGGCCCGAATATATGCAATGTTAGGTCATAAAGTTTCTTATAAAACATATCATTTCCTGCGAAAAATGTCATGGGATAATCAATCCAAAACTTGTTATGAATAGGTAAATGCATATTACAATATAAAAAATAATTATTTAAAGTACCTGGAATCTGAGGACATTTTATAGGCATTGATTCATTATTGTCAATCAATAATGACGTCTGCGTCGCACCCGTGCTAGTAACACGGGTAGATCCAAGAAATGGTGGTGAATTATCACCAATACATGCAGATTGATCAGTATCTGGTGTACCAAGCGGTGCCACCGGGGTATCTCCTACTCCAAAAAAATAATCCACTATGTGATGCACCCAAGATTAAAGTACACCAGATACTGATCAATCTACATGCATTGCTGATACCCACTTGATGTCGCCTTTGGTCTCATCATCATAAGAACATGACCCCCCATTAGCAAGGAAATATTGCATGTGTTTGTCAAATTTTTTTCTAATCTTTTGCCACATCAACCTGCACTGAGTGGTCAACAACAAGATCCATAGGTACCTGCAATCATAAAGTTGATAAATACCAATAGTTGGCGTAAAGAAGAAAAATACCATAAACAATAGCATTTCAAAAATGACTAAGAAATATATATCTGATCTAGAATTTAAAGTAATAAAGATAGAAAGAGCAGAGATAAAGCAATCGTGATTAAATAGTAATCTTCAAAAACCTATGTTGTTAATCTTTCCATCATACAATGTATTAGGATTTATTGAAGAATATAAACACACAAAAAAATTGACAAGAAAATAATGTAGCACATAGACTTAGAGTCCCTAAATCTTCAACAAAATATGGAATGCAAAGCCAACAATCCTCATTTCCATTTCTCAAGCATAAGAAATTCAAGCTTATTTCTCATGGAACAGCACAAGACAGAAACAAAGATGTATAGGAAAACACAGTGTGGTATCAATGTACTAATCTACCCCATAGGCACAAAAGAGACATACTAAAATACACCCATAGTTCAATTATTAAGTGTTATTTTTATCTTTTCAAATATTTTAAAAATGTATGGCTATCAAATACAAAGCTTTGTTCTCAATAAATAAAAGGTAAGGTTTTGAACATGTAGATCCACTTGTTATCTGAGGTTCGAATACATCGTAAACTCAAGCGAATTAAACTGGAACTCCTGGAGGGGAATTGGATTTCTATTTCAGTACAAAATAGAAACATGATGAGAAATGATGAAAATGTTTTATTTTTCACTAAGCATAAGATATAGAAACTAAAGAAAAAGTGCCACCATTTTATACTAAAATGAACTAAAACAGTCTTTCAAAATATGAAGGCAACAACAATACTTACGGATAGGGACCATAAATCTTTACTTGACGAATATGGGTATCCCGTCCATTTTGATGATTAGACAATACAACAAGATGCAACATAAATGTTTGCACAAATACATCCTTGAAATGAATTAACAAAGGAAAATCTGTAAGTCTAAGAAGAATGGAAAATGTTTAATTAAACAAGATCACCATCACTAAAATCTGTAAGTCTAAGAAGAATGGAAAATGTTTAATTAAACTAGAGATGTTACCAATCTCTCTTGGAATCTGACCAATGAAAATAGAGTCGTACAAGCTTAAATGCCTTAAATTGTTGAGCTTGTGAAAGTGTGATGGGATGGCAAGAGGAGGGAAGAAGGCATTGTGACTGAGGTCCAAGTGCTCTAGATAGTGCAGTTGGAATAGTCTCCCACGAAGTTGCCTCCACGTCATGAATGGATAGATTATCTGATCTTGTGCGGTACCTCTTGTCTTGGCTCTAGCAATGGCTGTGCTGGTTTCAAAAATTCTAATTTAGAAATGTATAATTCTATTAAAATAAAAGCATTAAAAATTTGACTATTTCCAAGAAAACATAGATTGAAATGAATGTTGAAAACCATACCAGAAATATGAAGTATGTTTCTGCCGTACTTCTTTGCCGTATGAGGTGAGTTTAAAACTCATATCAAGCTGAAGAATCTCAAGCATAGAGTAACAAAAAGGAATGATAATAAGACACCTGAATGTGAATCTAGATCACAAAATCCTCCATATGCACCACCGCTAACATGTACACGATCCCACAACCATGTATTTCTTTGTATCATAATGATCTACTGTAGGAGAATAGAGAAGCTTGGTGAAGGAGCAGTGTTGGATGATAATTTGTTGATGGAGGTTAAGCCTGAACAGACACCAGTCATGTTGAAAGTTGGTTGCTTCATGATTGAAGAGGTTTAGTGATGGATTACCTATAAGGAGGTCTATAGTGAGGTGTTTACATAGTTAGTTTGGCCTAGAGTTGATGGGAGGGGTCCTTTTGATCAAACCCTCATGGTATGTCCCTAAAAGCAAGGGTTTGGTGGCAAATGAGTTAAGTGAAGGGTGGATACTTGGTGAGTTGGAAATGTGTCATTTCTCAACCTCTAGAATGATTTTTTTAGCCTTTTGAGTCTTGGGAGCAAGTGGAGTTAGGGGTTGCTATGTAAAAGTGGAGAATTAGGCCTGGTGAGGATAGGCTAGGGGTATTGGATCTAGGGTATGGTCCAAAGGAGTATAGGTTGAATCTTTCAAAGGATTTAAAGAGCCCAAATGGGTATTTAGATAATATTTGAGTTTACTTAGTTGTTTGGGGAAAGTAAGAGGAAAAGTCAATTTAATGACTGGTGAGGGCTACAAGCTTCAAGGACTAATTGTGTGTGTTGGATAGAAGATGAGTTGTCCAAATCAAATGGGTTATGGGAATATGGTGGATAGGTCATAAAAATATGTTTTGTGAATTTAAAATGAAGGTTGGATTCTTGTGTGAAGGTTTGGTGTTTGAGAGAAACTAGGTACACTTGGGAGTCAAGGCATTGAGGGATATTGAGGTAAAGAAGCAATTGCAAAGTGGAGTGGATTTGTTGTTTGAGGTAATCAATATGGATGCCACATGCCAGCTCTACATCAGGTTGCAAGCAAAGTGGGCTTAACATTGGAGGAACCTTTGTAGTAAAGAGCACTTGAACTAGAATAATATTGGGATGAGTGACCTGCTAGGAAGTAGCGTTGTCTAAAATGAATCAAGGTAGTGAACCTGTTGCAGAGGAGTGTTTGGTTGATATCCTAAAGTCAAGAACTTCTTATTTATCCTCGAGATGAACTCTAGTTCCTTGAGTGGATTCCAAGACATTGTTGAATCCTCGAGTTGAACAGGGTTCCTTAAGGGGATATTAGAAGGCTCTGCATCAAAAACTCTAAGCTTGTCTTTAAAATTTGAGCTTCACTTGGTTTCAAGAATAGTTTAATATTCTCTACTAAACAAGGCCAACCACGTGAAGGTGGAAGCTCATTTGGCCCCTCCCCCCCCCCCCCCCCCTAACATCACTCTAAATTCTCCATTAACATTTAATAACATTCATTCATTCATTCATTCATCTGGCATTTTTGAAATATAACATTCAATCATTATAATCACATGATAACATTCATTAACACATAAAATTCATTAACACACAACATTCATAAATAATTCATTAACACATAATTCATTAACACACAACATTCATGAATAATTCATTAACACATATTAACACACATCATTCATCAACATTACTAGTACAAAATTACATCCATTAAGACAAAGTTCTTTCATTAGCAATAAATGTTAATTACAATCATTTCTTTTTGGGTTTCTTGCTATTTTTTTTAATCATATAATTTCTAAGAGGAAGATCAATGTCCTCATCATTCCCCTCCTCTATTGAGTCTAATCCCAACGTGTGTCTCCTCCTCATCTGTTCAGGAATAGGAGGCCGCTGCGCTGAAGGGGGGTCTGCTGCAATAACTACTTCATGAGTTAAATTCACACTTTTATATTATTGAATTACAAGTATTTATGTAAGTAAAAGAACTATAAATCAAAAAATTAATTTAAAAGAACAAAACACAGATTTTCTTTACCTGAATGTGCCACATGATCTACATGGTGATCAGTCTGAACATCCTCCGACACTCGTTCAGCATGACCTGATTCTGTATCCTCTAAAATATACACAAAAATGTTACACCAAGTTCAATTTAAGATGTTAAATTATATTAATAATTACATAATTAGTTTTAAATAGAAAATGAGCACCTCCTTGGATAGTATGATCCACATTAGCGGCTTCATGATGCGGCGCTGGAGGCTGCATTGCAATGTAATGGACATTATTATCAAATTGATTGTTGCTCAAGTATTCAATTTCTAATATATTTTTTGGCATATTTACCTATGCACATGATGCAAGAGACTCTTCAGTTGGGCCAGTGGAAGCTTGCCGTAGGCGTTCAGCCACACCTTGATAGCCTTCCTTGAAGGCAATTTTTCTATGTTCTTCCGTGGCCTCTAAATTAAAATCAGAGCCCTGCATTTTTTGATTAAACAAAATTATTTGCATTTTATAAATAATTTTTCTCTGCAATTCATTTACTGCTACTTACAATGCGAGCTTTAATTTTTGAATATCCACCAGCGCCAAGTCTGTGTTGCCCAATCTTTTCCAGCCTAGCCTTTGTTGCCTTTGAAGTGTCCTGCAACCTATGAAAAGTTTGAAAAAATGGTTATAAAAACATGTATATGGAATAACAAATGAAACTTCAAAATGCTGAACACATTGCCTTCAATGGTGAAAATGTCTAAAACATCATAAAAAGATATTATATTGAAAAATGATGATTACATTCAAAATTTAATTATCATCTCAAAAGTCCATGCCAAACACCTTATCACTAGTAGTTAATACTATTGCATACCTTCTCGCATTTGTTGGCGAAACTCCTTTTTGAGCATCCGCTTTCTCCTTTGCATCTAAAATAAATTCACTCCAATCCCTCACTGAAATAAAGGGAGGATGCTCGTACTTTTTGTTTTGGACGAGACTCTTTCTATATTGGTCCCTCACAGTCTTAAGATGTTTGCAAGCTCTTTCCAAAATTTTCTTCTCATCAAAAATATTATTGCCAAACTCATGATGTAAATCTTTGATGAGCTGATCTTTTAAACTTTTTTCTTGCAAATTCCACCTTTTAAGGAAAAACACAAAATTGTTAGATATAGCCACTAAAAGAAAAGACCGGAATGAAAGGAAAAATACTGTACCAATTAATGATATGAAAAAAAAATAGTGGGATAAACTTAGTTCACTTATGATGTTCCACCTTTTACGTATGGTGGGCCCGAATATATGCAATGTTAGGTCATAAAGTTTCTTATAAAACATATCATTTCTTGCGAAAAATGTCATGGGATAATCAATCCAAAACTTGTTATGAATAGGTAAATGCATATTACAATATAAAAAATAATTATTTAAAGTACCTGGAATCTAAGGACATTTTATAGGCATTGATTCATTATTGTCAATCAATAATGACGTCTGCGTCGCACCCATGCTAGTAACACGGGTAGATCCAGGAAATGGTGGTGAATTTTTACCAATACATGCAGATTGATTGGTAGCAGGTGTACCAAGTGGTGCCACCGAGGTATCGCCTGCTCCAAAAAAATAATCCACTATGTGATGCACCCAAGATTAAAGTACAAATTATGAAATCATAATTAGCACAAAACCAAATATAGTAAAACAATGATTTACCAGATGCCATAGCCCTTGAAGGCGTTGATGTTTGCATGGCCCTTGTGGCTGACATTGCACTCGACAATCTTCTATGGGCAACCTGGCTAGTAGGAGTCTCCTGCAATTGAGGACCTGAACAATACATTGTTAGCAAAGATATTTTCAAATAATAAAAGTAAGAGTTAACTTGAGAAGTTTTTGAATGTTCCAAAGAAAAAATTCCTTGTAACTTGTCAACTAAAGGATTATTTTACCTGAGGTAGCCGGAGGTCTACTAGTACCGGCCTCATCCACACATTGTCCTTGACCAGGTACTAGAGATTCCATAAAATCCTACAACAAGAACACATATTACATATATTTTACTTCACAACATAAAAGAGTATAAAATATTAACCTTTATTGAAATTTTGTTATAACTAAAGATTCATTACTGCTTACTTGATACTGATGTCTGAGTGCTTTCAATTCAGTTAGCCTCCTGAGCATCTCCTCACTTGGATTTCTTTCATACAAAATGTTAATTATATCTTTATTGATTTGTTTCATTTTTTTCTTTACCATGATTATAACATTATGTGAATCTGGAAAAAGATCATCATCATCAGGGGTAGCTATTGCCTCTACTGTCGAGGGTGCTTTTCCCTTATCCTGAACATCAAATTGTGATAGGAATATCAGTAAAACTATCATAAAAACTCCAAAACCATAAATAAAATAACGTAATAATATAACATTTTTCAACTATCTAATTTGTACAATTTTAATAAGGTTTACCTTTGCTGAAGAACAAGTGGGAGGAGCATCCTCGTGGCCTCTATCATGTGCGGGATCCATATCATCCTGTGACAAAGATTAAATATAAAAACTTTAGCGAACTAAAAGCAATAGACTTAGCAAAAAAAAACTTATTAATAAAATAGTATATACTACTTACCACCCTCATGATAGTAACTTTGTTTGTATCTATGCGATTTAAATGATAATCTATTAGCAGTTCTTCCCCTGCACTTATTGATTTTATTGCACATACAAAAACTTGATTCCCCTCGCGCGCCTCAAATATGCAATTGGGTTGCTTATTAGTTGTTGAAGGTCGCTTACTATTTATAAAACCCACAATATTACCTGTTGCTTTTGGTCTCCCATCAATGTACATTGCAAATCTTTTACTTTGATCATTTTCTTTCCTTTGTATATAATTAGCTGATAGTGCATACCTACGCATACTTTTTTTATATTGAACAATCCGCATCCAATCATTGTAATTGTAACACGGACCGACATACTTGAACAATTCAACAACTCTATTGTAATATACCTTTATCCCATCCATGGAAAATAGGCCCAAACCATGTAATGAGGATGGAGCAATGCGATATATCCTCTCATTAACACAAAAATTAGTATTAATTGGAGGTAGCTCATTGGGTAGCCATTCTTTCTCAATGTGTGTGTACCGAAAGGGAACCTTGATGTCACCTTTGGTCTCATCATCATAAGAACATGACCCCCCATTAGCAAGGAAATATTGCATGCGTTTGTCAAATTTTTTTCTAATCTTTTGACCTCTAGTTGATCTCCCTGTTTTAGCCATACTACATGTAGAACTTTCATCTAGCATTCCCTCATTTCCCTCATTTGATGTAGATAGATCTGACAAGTACCTATTTGGTGGGTGCTACAATCCATCAAATGAGATATTGCCATGTCAATATATATAGAATAATCAAGTTGTGACCCATACTTACAGTTCTTCTTTGTCTATACATGAGAGATATAAAATGTACTAGGTTGAAAGTGATTATATATTATATTTCTATATGGTTCTTTGTCTATATATACATTATATGATTATATAATATGTCTATTTATAACATACATGCTCAGTGATAAACAAGAAGAATATAAGAAAATTATGTTTATTTATTGACTTATACCTGCCGATCCATGTCACTGTGCATGATCCATGCCAAAGGGGTCAAATTTACTGCATATGTTAATCATTTATCTTAAGTTAGCTAAATATTACATGATACATATGCTACAAATAACTTAGAAGATAACATGAACAATATGCAACATCGTAAACATGAACAAATTTACCTTATGTATGGAATGCAAGATCGTCAACAGAAGGCTGGGGTGACAATGTCTGTAGTCAATTTCCTGTTTGCAAAAAGTGTGATAATCAAACACAAATATACATGTATCAACAGCAATTAATTGAGCATCGTAAACTAAAAATTGGTAATTATAAATCACATATGTCGTAATCATTAGAATTGAATAGAATAAATATGTAACCATTACAATTTAAAGCAAAACATAAATATGTAATCATTAGAATTGAACACAATAAATATGTAACCATTTCAATTATGTCATTGATCATCATGATCATCATGATCATCATCATCATCATCATCGCCATCGCCATTGCCATTATTGCCATCATCGCCATCATCAACAGCATCACCGTAATCATCATCGCCATGATCACCATCACCATCATCATCACCATCATCATCATCATCATCATCATCATCATCATCATCATCATCATCATCATCACCACCACCATCAGCATCATCATCATCATCATCATCATCATCATCATCATCATCATCATCATCTTCAGTATCTTCTTCTTCCATAACATTATACTTTATCAGCCTTCCTCTTGGATCATGTCTAACAACAAATGACCAACCCTGTTTATGTGGAACCTTTGAGTAAAACACTTGCTCACACTGGCTTGGAAGAACATAGGGCTCATCTCCAACTAGCTCAAATGACCTTGTATTAATCATTGTAAATCCATTATCATGTTGAATAAAAGTTCTATCTAGATTATTTTGATTCAGTCGTAGCCTGTACCATTTGACGACAAATAGAACTACTTTGAAGGAGTTAAAGTCACACTCAATTATATCATCTAAGATGCCATAGTATTGATTTTGAGATTTTTGAGGATGTAGGTCATTTCTAGATGATATATTGGTGACCTCAAAAACTACACTTATCCCAGAATCACAAGTTTTCTTTGTATCATCCAACTTTTTTATACGAAATTTGTGGCCATGATAGTACATAGCTTTTTGGTGCTTGACCTGCAATTTTTAAAGTGTGTAAATTATTTGTATCATGAGTTGATATGAAACATACGAGTCATGATCATTAATAAATTTGTACGTACCTGTCCACCTCTTAAACCATGTGCTAGATCAATTACCATTGGAGTAACATTGGGATCTCCATTACGATGAGCTTCTCTAACCAATGAAGCAACACCTTCCCATGTTAATGACCAACCATTTTTTTGACATCGTTCAATCCATACTGTCATCCAATCAAGATTGTTTGCAATATACAAATGTATTGCATCCCATTGTCGACCAGTTGTATCAAAAACATCTTAGATTTATTGCATCTGACTCTTGACCAGATTTATAAGAATTAATTAACTACAATAACATCTTAGATTTACCTCTCACTTTCCTCAATCTACCTTTTCCCATCAAGTGCTCCCCTTCAAATTTTTTAATGGAGTTGGGATCCCAAATACGATCTACATGGATCTTTGCTGCAAACTTAGGAAGATATTCACTAATGTACACCATGGTCTAGTATACCATATATCCCTCTACCATAGAACCCTCAGGATGTGCTCTTTGTCGAACCAAGCCTTTCAAAAATTTCAAGTGCCTCTCAACCATCCACATTGACCTAGTTGGTACAGGTCCGCACAATTCAATCTCCTCAACTTGATGTAAGAGGTAATGTTCTTGTGCATTGAAAAAAGTTGAAGGTAGACACTTTTGCATTTCACACATAAGAAGAGGAATTTTTCTCTTCCAGTATTTTATATCTTCTTTATTGATTTCTTTAGATGACAACCACCTCATGTATTTTCCAAGATCATATATAACTTGTTTGACACCGTTGGCAAAGTGGTGTGGGAGAGATAGAGGTAGAACATACTGCAATATTTATAAAATGATCTCGTCAATATTTTATAAAAGAATGCAATGAAAACCACATGCAGTATATAAATATATAGTGAATACAAAGTAATATGAATTACCTTAATAAATATATGCCAATCGTGTGTTTTCATCCCTGGCCCAAATTCACTTTTCTTTGATATGAGATCATTTATGTTCGTAGCAAATCCTGTAGGAAATCATATTTTCTTTATAATTTCTTTTATAGCATTGCTCTGCTACTCCGACAATAACCATGGAAGAGCACTTGTATCAATCTGGTCTCCATTTTGATTGGATTGAATAAAAATTTTCATTGCATGGTTGGATTCTTCAATGTCACTACAAATTTTGATGATTTGGTCTTTGTCACACCTTCCATCCAATATTTTCCATAATGTCTCTATTACATTCTTTCTAATATGCATAGGATCAAACAAATGCATGATTGGAAGTTTCTCGTAGTACAACAACCTAGTAAATTGCGTAGGATAACTTTTGAGTCCTTTTGGAAGTTGGTCATTGATGCCTTGACGACCTTCACAAGCATCAATTACATCATCAGTAAACAAAACACAATATCAAAAGATAAATTTGAAACAAAACCCATCAGATGGAATGACATTACCTCAATGATTTATTTTATTGTATGCCAACTTCCATAGGTGAGGTGTCATTCTCCATGGCTTTGATGTAGTCTCTTCTTTCCCATTGAAAAGATTTTTTTCAGTAATTCGGTACTTATGATTTCTATGGAGAAAGTGTCTATTCTCATCGAACACCTGCTTTCTCAAACTTTTTGAATGATGAGATTTTATCTTTGGACCACAAACTAGACATGCAAATTTTCCCTTTGTCTGAAGACCTACAAGATCATGTCTAATTGGATTAAATGTGTTAACTTTGTGTTAGCACTATAACATACCAAAAAAGAGGCGTTATGAAGAGAACATACCACAAAAATGTGTTAGCCCAGGGGCATCATGTATTGTCCATACAAGCATTGCATGGAATTGAAATTGTCTTTGTCCTATTGGTCTAGAGATGTCATACATAGTGACCCCATTCCATAACACCATCAACTCATCGATAAGGGGCTCAATATATACATTGATATCTTTAACTTGGTACTTACCTAGTTGAATGAACAAAAACATTACATAATTATTATGACCATTTTGATGGATTATTAATAATAAATTAATTTAGATGACCATTAAATCAAAATATACCTGGACCAATCAGTGACAACATTATGTGCTCCCTCTTTATGGACAACCAAGGAGGAATGTTATTGTTGATAACAAAAATAGGCCACACCGAGTAAGTAGATCTCATCTCTCCAAACGGATTGACACCGTCCGCTGCCAATGAAAGCTTGAGATTACGAGGTTCTTCTTTAAAGTGTGGCCATTTTTCTTCTATTTCCTTAAATGCCGAGCCATCTACAGACATTCGCATAATGCCATCTTTACTTCTATTGCGTGCATGGTAATCCATAAATTGTGCCAAGCTATTGCACTTGAATAATCGTTGCAGACGTGGAATAATGGGAATATGTCGAAGAACCTTGCGAGGCACCTTTTTTGTTATTCGATCTGATTGATATCTACTAATATGACAAATAGGGCATTCTGTTGCAAATTCATGTTGTTTATAATATATAATATGATCATTCAAACATGCATGTATTGTTTGATATTCCATTCCAATATCTTTCATAACGGCAGATAATTCTCAGTACGAGCGAGGTAGGATGTTTGATGGTGGTAACAAACACTCACCTACCAACCTACAACCAAAAATATAATTTGTTAATTTAAAGAATATTAATTGCTACACGATTCATCCAATATTAATTGCAAGGGAATTATGACTAAAATAATGAAAAAAGATGACATACCTTAACATACGTGTCATTGCTATGTTGGATAAACCATTCATAACCTTCAGGTTCACCAACAACAATACAGTGGCAAGAAGAGTTGTTTCGAAGCCTTCATATAGGGGCTCATGTGCCTTCTCAAGTAAAGGTACATCAAGCTCTGCATCAACATCATCATCATCTTGATCATCATGATCATATTGATCTTCTTCATCATCGTGGTCTTCTTCCATGATATCATTACCTTCTACTTCTATGTTCACACCTCCATGTTCCCTCGTTTGGAAATCCACATTCTCTAGATTGTCATGGTCCATAACATGAAATTGAGGGACGTTGACCTATATGAAAATGATGACCTTATATTAACCATGATCATGTTGTCATCATCAAATCATGTCTTATGTATTTTATAAAATATTAAAATACATACCAATGGATGAAATTCGTTTCCCCCTTCAATGTGACCATGTTGCCTACAATGTTCCTCAGCTATTTTGATTAGATATCTTCGAGTCTTTAAGCCCTTACAAAGTTTGCAAGGACAATAATATTTTCCATCACCCTTTCTTTTTAAGTTAGACCATAGTCTAGCAATTGTCTCCCTATTTGTTTGTGCGTTGATATTGTCAGACATGGTCTTTCTTGAATGGAATGACTCGTTGGTGGAAGAAGGATGATTTGTTTGCAACCTGCTGATAAAAATCGTTAGTGAACAACCATTTTCTCAACCATTTTAATATCAAAAACATCATATGAAATATCTTTATCATTTAGATTTTAATGCTATATTTTAACTTTTAATCAAAATTATGTGTAATATAAGGACCCTATATCACCATTTTACTGAGAGTCAAGCATCAAGTCATCGGTAAGTTAACACAACTTGATATGAAGATCTAAAGATATTTGATACTTCCATCATCACCCATGACATAACTCTCAAGCCTAACATAAAGTCATTCATACAAAAGTAGCAACCTATTAATTTGTTGATAGAACCCTTAATCTTTAAGGAAGTTCAAAAGTTACTTGCTGCAACAATAATTTTTCCTATCCGCCACTCCACTTGGGTGGAAAATTTGGTGCATGTATAGAAGAAGCAAGAGGAGATCTGTGTTAATTTTTGTAAGCTTAAAAAGGTGTTAGATTGGACACCCTAAGCCTCTGCATCAATTTTATGAGTTCACCTTTCAATAATGTTGAAGTGAGGTATTGGGCCCTCGAGAAATAAGCTTTCAGCTTGGTTAGATAATTCAAGAAGTTTAGACAATATATCTTGAGAAGCAATATATATGCCATTATGCCTGACCAAGTGGTCAAGAGATTGGTTATGTAGCTAGATTTGGGAGAGCATCACGAGAAATAGATGGCTATTTTGCAAGAGTTTGATTTAGAGATGCATCCTATGGGATTGGTTTAGAGATGCATCCTATTTGATTTTTGAATTTAGCCACTAGCAATTCAAAATTTGAAATGTATGGGTCTTTGACCACTTGCATTCTTCAAAGGTGGCCACGACCTTCCGAATGTAACAAACTAATCAAATAGCATTAAGGTTTTCTTTTAAACCTTTGTATATAAAGTGACGATGTCGAGTTTTCTTCCTGGTTCTTTCCTGATTGAGCTCTTTTTGAATCAGTTTTTATAAATATAAATATATATAGTGGTTCTTCCACTTTTGTCTAAACAAAATAAAATAAAACAAGATACCCTATAAGAAAAGATAATCATCTCCATCTTATCTACATTGATTCTTAGAAAATAACATACTACACAATAAAAAATAACCAATAAATGATAATCATCTCCTTCTTGTCTATGTTGATTCTTATCTCTTTTATATATAATCAATTTTAGAGAATGAAATAGTATGCAATAAACGATAATCACCCCCCTTATGAAAAACAAGATAATCATCTAAGTTCAATATTCTAAAAAACAAGATGCCACTTGCAATAAAGTGACCATCTCCCTTCTATGTACGATGATTCTATAATTGAGTAAACTCTAATTCACAAGTAAAAAAATTCATACTATAATTTAGAAGGTCTAATTCACAAGTAAATAAATTCTTGGCAGCTCCTACATAACAAATTTTTAAAAATATATTGCACATTGAATCAATTTAAACCCAAGATGTATTTAAATTAAATTAAAAAATATATTCAAATTTAGATAAATCAACATGATAGATCATCAATATATCACTAAGTCTACAATAAGCAACATTTTGTTACTTAATTCTTCCTTTGTTAACCCCATCTTCTCTTCTGTGAAACATAATAAACAATCACTAACAAGCTTCTAACATCTTGTATGTTTCCATCTTCTGCAATGACTACAAAATATCTCCTACAAAAAATTCACACAAAAAACTCAAGTATAAAAATTAGAAGCACTTTGAACCTAGATATATATTAAATACTTTTGGATGAGTTGTTTAAAGCTAACTACACATGTAAATGTGTGCATGATAAAAATGTGATATAAATAAACATACCTATTTTAGTGGATGTTGACATATAGTCATAATAATTAGAAATATTGAAAATGAATGTCTTCAAAGATTTTATCTTTGTCGTATACCTATGCAAAGATGGATGCAAAATATTGAAGCATATCGAGTATGAAATCTATTTGTCAAATGTTAAAAAAAATAATAGATCTTTTAATCTCAAATATATAAAACACCACATATCCCAAATAATAACCAAATACAAATTATAATTTTTTTTCAAATATGGGACAATTTACTCTTAGGTTTTTTGGATAAGTATCTTGCTGATTTTTTGGTTCCTCATGCCTCTCTTCTTTTTAAATCCAAAGACCAAGAAGGTAAAAAAAAAGAGAAGAAAAACCTACATCATCTCCATTTTTATTTTCTCATTTAAATGAAAATGAGGACTTTAGCATTCTCACCCCACAATTTGGAAATTTCTAAGTAGGGAGTAAGTGACTACTCCACTAGACTAAGCAGGATAAATGGATACAAACATATGAATCCTTCCATCAATTCATAGATACATTAATTGTTACAATATTTTCAACTTGAAACTAATTAAATAATTTAATATTTTATCTTTCATTTGTAATATAGCTCTAGTCACCTCCATGAATATATTAATAATTAGAAATAAATTTTCACACATATACTTTGTGCTAGCTCTTCAAATGAGGACATTGATATGCCTGCAAAGATCATAAATATAGTCATTGCACATATGCTAACAAATACTAAGCAAGGTTCTTATAAATATGTCTGTAATCAAAGATTCTTGCCTCTATTATTTGATAGGTATATCTGCCTTTCTCATCATGCCCAGTGAAATGAGGACAGTCTCTCTAAAGACAACATGATAATGTACACTCACTGTAAGGATAGTCACAAATGAGGACAGTCACTATAAAGACAACATGATAATGTACACTCACTGTAAGGACAATCACAAATGAGGACAGTCACTCTAAAGACAACATGATAATGTACACTCACTGTAAGGACAGTCACAAATGAGGACAGTCACTCTAAAGACAACATGATAATGTACACTCACTTTAAGGACAGTCACAAATGAGGACATCTAGTGCAGGGGCACCTATCAAGTCAACTAGGAACACCTTGGAACAAGATGGAACCAGAAGATCAAAGGCATTCCTACATGTCAACTGGGATATTTTAAGGCCAATAATGGCATATTGTAATGAACAATGTACTTTGCCAGTCAAGAGTCATAAAATTCTTGATAAAGCCTATGGGAAACTTGATGTAAAATGGCCTAATGAGCCATAAGGGTGTCCTAGAGGGTGCTTTTATATTTTGTCATATTCAATAAGGTCTTGAGATCATTTTGAGTCAATAACATAGGTTAGAATGTCATAAAAGTTATAGAATGCATAGTTTATAAATTTGAATTTGAATATAAATGGTCATGTAGGCATTTTGGAGGGAAACTTAGGATTTAGTATTTGTTTGTTAAATAAAACATTTCTAACCAACTTGATCAGTTAGACAGGTGTATGTACACCTATATAAGTTGTGTTAACCTGATGAAAGGGGAGAAGGCATTGTTATGTATGGCAAAGTACAGGATTTGTACAGACAGGGCATAATTTAATGAAAATCTAAGATTTTCTTGCAAGATTTAAGTGTATTGGATGTGATAATCATTCATTTATGTTGGTAAGATACATTTAAGGGTTATTGAGTCACTTTCATATTATTTTGAGTGTTTATTGCAAGTTTATTTGCTGTTGTAACGCTGAAACTGAAAGTTTGCTTTGATTCTTCAATGGTAAATGGGGGTACCATCCTATCTTTGTACATATGATCCTTAGGATGGACCCTAGAAGCACTAAAAAGTCTATCTAACCATGAATAAACTAGAAAAGTGAAGTTTTGCAGGAGAATGTGAAAGAAATGCAAAGTTGATGGTTGTTTGGACAAGTTTGGGTACCCAAATACATGCCATATGTGTAGCAGCCAGACATCTGGCTTAACAAGGTATAAATATTATTTGATATTCTTCAATAATATGTTGAACTCATGGTGAACCATGAATTTTATGACCTGGAAGTGAGTGGAAGTGTTAGATTGGTGATACCCTAGGTTATAGAGGGTTTTAAGGGCAAATTTGGGGTTTTGGTAGCAAATGAAATCATAAAGTGAAATGGGTTGTTGAATCATCTAATTGGACACAAAATAGGAATGTCCTATGAATTTGGTGGCTTTTGGATATGTTTTTAGCACACTTGCTTTGTAAAACATCACTAATTCCTCTTGAAAAATAGTGACACTCAAGGTTTTGGGGCACATTTTCCAAAGAAGTTGATATTGGTTTTTTAGTATGTTATAGTTCTCCCAAAAGGGTATCTAGAATGCTAATTTTTTTGCAGGTTCATTTGGATAAATTTTGAGTTATTTGGGTTATAACGCTGCTGGAGGACTAGAAAAGGGGCAATTAGGCCTATTTGACAGTTTTGAGAAAATTGCTTGCTAAGAATTGTTTGAAGTGTTGAAACTTCTTGAAATCTATTGAATCCTCTTTCTTAACACATCTAACACCATCTTTAAAAGTTTGGAATGCAGATCTAAGGTTTTGTGACTATTTTGTCTTTGAGTGGCTTTGAAGCCTAATAGGAGTTTATGGGTTTAAACAAGCATTTGATTGAATTCCATCACCTTTTGTTGCCACTCTACATCAACATCGATCTTATAGTGAGTGTACATTATCATGTTGTCTTCACAGTGACTTTCCTCATGTGTCATAATATTAGAAGTTCACAAAATTATTTTTGTGAACTGTAATATTATTTTTGTTTTGTAATTTTTGTGACCTTGTGTAATTTCACAAAATGAGAAGTTCTCACAGTGACTATCCCTTGTGTAATTGCCACTTGAATGAGGACAGTCACTATAAAGACAACATGATAATGTAAACTTACAGTGAGTGTACATTATCATGTTGTCTTTAGAGTGACTATCCTCATTTGTTGAAGAAGAAAAGCATTAATGTGGCTGAATAGCAATACATTCAAGTGGCAATTACACAAGGGATAGTCACTGTGAGATGTCCTCATTTGTGACTGTCCTTACAGTGAGTGTACATTATCATGTTGTCTTTACAGTGACTGTCCTCATTTGTTGAAGGAAAAAAACATTAATGTGGTTCAGTAGAAATGCATTCAAGTGCAAATTACACAAGGGACAGTCACTGTGAGATGTCCTCATTTGTGACTGTCCTTACAATGAGTGTACATTATCATGTTGTCTTTACAGTGACTATCCTCATTTGTTGAAGGAAAAAAGCATTAATGTGGTTCAATAGCAATGCATTCAAGTGGCAATTACACAAGGGATAGTCACTGTGAGATGTCCTCATTTGTGACTGTCCTTATAGTGAGTGTACATTATCATGTTGTCTTTAGAGTGACTATCATCATTTGTTGAAGAAGAAAAGAATTAATGTGGTTCAATAGCAATACATTCAATCAAGTGGCAATTACACAAGGGAGAATCACTGTGAGATGTCCTCATGTGTGATTGTCCTTGTCACAAATGAGGACATCTCACAGTGACTGTCCCTTGTGTAATTTCAGAAAATGAGAAGTTCTCACAGTGACTATCCCTTGTGTAATTGCCACTTCAATGAGGACTGTCACTATAAAGACAACATGATAATGTACACTTATAGTGAGTGTACATTATCATGACAACATGATAATGTACACTTACAGTGAGTGTACATTATCATGACAACATGATAATGTACACTTACAGTGAGTGTACATTATCATGTTGTCTTTAGAGTGACTATCCTCATTTGTTGAAGAAGAAAAGCATTAATGTGGCTGAATAGCAATACATTCAAGTGGAAATTACACAAGGGATAGTCACTGTGAGATGTCCTCATGTGTGACTGTCCTTACAGTGAGTGTACATTATCATGTTGTCTTTACAGTGACTATCCTCATTTGTTGAAGGAAAAAAGCATTAATGTGGTTCAATAGCAATGCATTCAAGTGGCAATTACACAAGGGATAGTCACTGTGAGATGTCCTCATTTGTGACTGTCCTCATTTGTGACTATCCTTATAGTGAGTGTCACTTTTAATTTGTTGATTCTAATAAAAGAAAATAACACCAAATGTGTAACCTATTCTTGAAATCATAACAGTTTGATGCCAAGCTTTAGACAGCTAAAGTTTGAATAGATTCCCACATTCTATTATAGGTTCACATGATTAATGACTCCAAGCACAGTCACAAATTCAACTGATAATTCCAAATCCCTCAATTTGGTAACAGAAAATATAAATTTCAGACTGCCAATCGATGACTGTAATTTCTTTACACAATCTACCAAACTTAGCTTGTGATGTTTTCCAGTTCTGTTTCTTACCACAGGAAAATATAACTTCTGTGTTTACAATATATGTATATTCACTCTTTTGAACATAACTCTCTATGTTATAGCTGATCACAACTTTAACTTGAAGATTTGTATTTGATTCTTCTTATTTTCTCTGTTTCTGCAATGTGAACAGAGCAGGCACAATGTGTTCTTCTACAGGTATTGATAAGGCTTGTGACTTTACCTCTTTAACCACTAACTATCACTGCAAACTTCTACAGGGAATCTTCGAGTCTATTTGATCAATTTAAAATCGGTTCCATCTGGAAGTTTTAGCAGTGGTTTGATGAGTGGTTGCAATTGGTAAAAGATTTTGTAAGCCTAGCTTGACTTTTGGCTATCGAACTTCCCCACTTTAAACATTCTTTCATAGTAGATGATTCTTCACAAATTCAGAGTATCCTCAATTTGGATTCGACAAATTGTCTTTACTGTTAATATCTAACATTCCTTTGAGACTGTGCAATCAAATTCGACTGGTATTAAACACCCATTTACCACTGGGTTGTATTCACCCCTTTTACGGTCTAGGGTATCCAAAAATATGTTCATCTAATTGACTCACCATTTGTTTTCTTGTTTATTGTTTATTTAGGGCACAATTTGTGAACTGTTCACATAATGTGTGCCGATTAGGCACTGATTTGATTACACCTTTTATGCACTAGTTCAGGCATCGGTTCTAGAAGCAGCCAATTGCTTCCCATTTTCTGTGCTTAATGTTTCATTGTTTACATCTATCCTTGGCTTGCTCTCCATCCAAAGGTATTGATAACCATTTGGGGAACCACAAGTCAAGGATTTAACATATAATCGAACCCGATATACCGATTCTTGCAAGCTGTGAAGTCTAAAATGATTCTATGCAGTTATAACAGTTCAAAACCTCTTATAATACAAACTGGATAACATCACAATTTTATTCAACGCAAATTCCACAGTTTCATAAAACCAATAAACTATGCCCTAACATATTTTATTGAAACTTCGATAATGCTTATTAAAGTTCTGTCACAGTCTAACAAATTTCATTACAAAGAAACTCGATAGCAACACAATGTTCCACACTGGTTACTGTCGTCAGAGCAACACAAAGATGTGAAGATTTATTGCATCTTTCTTAACACTTTGCGGGAACAGTAAAACCATATAACAATTTAGAAAAAAAATAGAATTAGAGACAAAAAATTCATACACAGTTGTCCCTGCCTTCTCGCCCGCTCCCGTCCGCTGTCGCCCGTGCTGAAAAAGAAAGGGGTAAAGTAAAAATGAAATGCATCTTTTTTTTTTTAAAAAACATTTTATCCCCGTATTGGTCAAAATTTCGACCAACACGGGGATAAAAGGAAAAAAAAAAGAAAATTTTAAGACCATTTCCACTTTGGTCGATAAATTTGGTGAAAATTTGACCTCAAATCTACTAGTGTTGCAAGTGCTCTATCCAAAGTTTTATGATTTAGATTCAAGTCAACACAAGTTTGTCTCATCAAATGAGCCTTCCTCAAATGATGACTTACTAAGGGGGTTTTAATAACGCTCCTAGCGGCGCTCTTATCTTTTTCCTTGGTAGTCTTCCCAATGGAATTGAGAGCACTAAAAAGATTTCTCACAATAATAGCATTCCACTCCTTTTTCTTGTTCACACTAATCTTCAATTTGATTAGTATACATCTCATCTTCTGCATCTTTAACAATTGCACACACATTTGACATTGCTCAACCAATGTCTTGTGCCTAAAAAATTGATCAAAAAGTTTTGAAACCCACAACTGAACAGTTCTTTCTGATGTCTTGCTATCGAAATTGCTCATTATGTTCTAGTCAATTTAAAGTAACCATTTAGTTCTTCTTGAAGGTCTCAATTTTGAAGTTTGTTTTTCTTCCTCCAAAGGGACTTCATTTCTCATATAATTTAAAGATGTGTAACATTGATTTTGGTTCTTCTGCACCATTATCATTGTCAATTCCTTCATATTCAATCGATGGATTGTCATTGACAATGTCAACACTTCCATTGGCCACATCTACATGTTCATTTTCAAAACCTACATTTTCATCTTCAAAACCTAAATTCACATTTTCAAAACCTACATTTTCATCTTCAAATTCATGTTCTTCACTTGAAACCACATTCGAAGGTGGGTCTTGTAATACCCCAAAAATGGGCTATAGGTTTATTAACCTCCTAGATCATCAATTCGATTGAAATCGACATCAAAGTCCTAATCTAAGGCACATCTGCACATCAAAATCTTAATTGATTTTATCCTAACTCTACATCGGGGAATATTTCCTAAATACTCCTAATTTATCTAATTATCTTTAATTAAATATTATTTGGCAATAAATCTCATTTATCCTAAATTTGATTAATTAAATATGATGAATATTTAATTAATTAGATTAATACTACCACTTAATTATTTAATTACATTTATTTCTAATTAATATTGTTTTATTTGACAATAAATCAAATTTGATAAAAATAATCAGTTGAATTCTTATTTAATTGATTAAATTAAATTGTCAAATTTAATAATATAGTTTGAAATAAAGTTTGATTAAAATAATTGATTAACACATAAATCAGTTATTTTAAACATATTTTAAATATTATTTGGCAATAAATCATATTTATCCTAGATTTGATTAACTGAATATGATAAATATTTAATTAATTAAATTTGATTCTACCACTTAATTATTTAATTAGATTTGATTATATTTATTCCTAATTATATTATTTAATTTTGACAATAAATCAAATCTCCTACGAATAATTGATTAAATCCAAGTTGTCAATATTTAATAATATAGTTTTGAATAAAAGTTTGATTAAAATAATTGATTAACCCATAAATCAGTTATTTTAAATTTAAATTCAGTTAATTTGAAGATAAATCACTTTATTAAATTAATTTACAATTAAATCATGCACAATCAGAAAAGCAGTCAACTAGAAATCAACAAACAATTTTAAAATTGAAACTCAACATCTAATGGGGAGTTGAAATTTGATCTAAACTCTATTTTGAGTTAAACACTGCTTTTGCATGATTTTTGTAAGTTAATTATCTCTGATTTCTTGTTAACTCAAAAATCAACCTGAATTCATCAAGAGTGATCTATGACTTTCCTCATGCATCCTCAAAGCCATGGATTTCTATAAAATCAAGGCTCAGCTCTTCACAAATGATCATCTCAAGCTTTCGAATTTGTGCGACTACTTTGGCAAATTGGCAATTGAAGAATCCATCTTTTGTGAATCAAGGTGAATCATTCATAGTTTTTCATAATTTTGCATTGCTTTCATATTTAATTTTCATAGCATAGATTAGATCAATCTGCATATCATCTTAATTCCATCCTACATTAGTTTCATATTGGTTTTTCAATTCTAATTGCATAGAAAATACAAAAATATAAATTAAATCTGCGTTCATTTCATATCCATCTTCTGCATTCAAATCCTTCATTTAGGTGTTGCATTGTCACTGGTCTCGGTCTGATTTGAGAATATCATACTCGCACCTACTAGAAGGCAGTAAATTGCCTGGTTAGCTTAGTTTCAATTACTTGAAAGATTTCAATTTTTGCTAACCTCTAATGTTTTACTGAAGTGTTGTGTCCATAGCTAGGTACAAAATTCACACACACATTTCTGGCGCCCACCAAGGGGCAACCCACCATTATATGCTAGTTTTGTTTTGTTTTTTGTTTTTTGGAGCTAACCCCCTTTTACAGATTTACTTGGAGACTAAAACCCTAAAGTTTCAAAGATTTAATTTTATCTCCCAAATGGCTTGGAGTTTTGGTCTGAATTTTTTTGGCAGGTTGGAGACATATCAGAGAAGTTTCGATAAAAAATTTAGAATTTTCCAAGATGTTTTGAAATTTTAATAATTTTTTTTTAATTTTTCATAAAAAATTAATTTTTGGCGCAAATCAGCATATTTTTTAGAAATTTTTATATTTTTGGAAAGCTCTTTAAATTATATAGGGGGTTCATTCTTTGTGTTTTAAATTTGGATGCAATATAATAGCTCAAATAGTTGATTTACAAAACCTAGTCTGTTTTAGTAAAATGGGTCTCTAGGGCACAAATGAAGAGATTTTTCTAAAAATTTTATATTTTTAGAAAGTTTTTATTTTTTAGCAGGGGTCTCTATTTTGAATTTCTATTTTTGTGGCCAAAATCATATAAAAAAAATAGATCTTGTTGACTAGGTCAAATGCAAAAAAAAATTAAAATTTTCTAATGGGTATGCACTTATTTTTCATATGATTCAATGCATGATATGAGTTTTCATTTGTATTATTTTTTGGTTATTATTGCTCTGAACAATTGGTTTTCAGATCTAACCCTAGGGTTTTCATAAGTTGAATATACATTGCATATCTTGTTTGCTTGTTTTCTTGTCGGAGAGTTCATGGTTTGCTTGTGCGGGATTGCTCAACAAATCTAAAAATTAGGTAAAATACACTAAATGCATTGTGAGGGAATTCAGGTATTCTATTGCATCTGAAAACATTTCAATTTGGACATAAAACAAACATCTCATGTGTCAAGCTTGTGTGCCTTTCCAACTTTCATAAATCAGACTTCAGTTTTGGGCTATAAAATGAACATAGATTTGCTTTTTGCATATCTGTTACACATAGTAAATAGGCCCTAGGAACACTATTTTTGGATCATCTTAAGAGAGTGGGTTTCATTCACTTGTTTACATGTGAAGCTCTTCTTTACGAAGGATCCCCTTGTAGGTAGGGAGGTTACTGTGATTATTTCACGTTCCACTTGGTTTGGTCCTCAACTTTTGATCGATGTGTTCCCTTTGGAGAGATCGATAGACCATAGTTGTTGACATCACAAATCTTGGTGAACCCAAATCCTTTAATCTGATCTAGTCCCCCTGTGGTATCTTTTGTGAGTCACCTTTAGAGAGGGTTAACCATAGTGGACATTCCCTTAATTGGGTCAACCATGTGGATAGAACCTCAATCAGTAATAGCCATTTTTGTCATGGTAGTGACAACCGCTATATAAATGTCATTGTGGAGGAAATCTTCATAGGTGTGGTCTCTTTTTGGGCTATCAGATCTCCCTAGCAGCTCCTAATTGATTAAATTCTTAGACTGTGTCAAAACCTTGGTGCGTCAAGATTGGATTTCACCCTCTTGAGATCACAAAAGTTACAGAGTCAGACCATTACTAAAAACCCTAGCGAGGCCAAATTTTCATCTTCTAGGAATATGTGCATTATTGGAAAACTTTTTGGAACATACACAATTAGCACTCCTAGGGATTAGCACATTAAATCACTTAATTGTTCATGCATAGGGTTGCTTTGTCCACTATTCATTCTTTTCAAATGTGCTTGAAATCACTTGCTTGCTGTTCTATGTGCTTGTTTATCTATTTGGTTATTGGAAACAAACAATCCCGGTACAATATTCAAATCTAGACAAATTTTTTTGCAAACAATCTAAAATTGAGAATCTACAAATTGCAAAATCTGAAGAAAAATTCCTTTCTAGAGTCAAAAGCCACCCCATAGGGTCAGAAAGTCATATGATTTTTGACCATTATCATTTCAAAACCCCTGTATTATTGTATGACATCTTGTATAGTGTTGTATGAGTTTTGTCACTAGCCAAAAGTAAAAAGTGAAAATCTTGCTATCAATTGTCATATGAGTTTTAACAACTATCATTTCAGAGCATACCCACTGTTGTATGAGCTTGCAGAAAGTCATTTGAGAATTTTTCAAAAATTGCTAGAAAGTTGCCAAAATTGTCAAGGAACTAGCTTTTACAGCCTATTTCTAGAATATGTCAAACAAATTATTGTGTCAGGAACATAGCAGAAACTAAAAAGAATCCAATCATTTTCCTAAAGTGGCCTCTTGAGTCTAATTCAACCTTCTTTTTAATCAATTTGAGTCTTTTTCATCTTGAGTCAAAACCTTGTTAGATCATCAATCTCTAATCAATCTTCAAAATGGCTAAGTGTTGTGAACTCATGTTTTCTATCTTTTGGGTGTCTACCCATACTATTAGGGCACAATATCCATCACTTACATCCAATCTAATCTTCAATCAAACCAATCTTGACAAGTTTTCATCATTTGATCTTCTTAAATCAAATCATTCTTTAGTTGTCTTCATTTTTCTCTCTTGCTTCACCCAAGGTTAATGGTGGAAACTAGAGCTTCCTCCCACAAGAAATCTGAAAAAGTGCCCCGCACCTTACCTTTTTCTTCACACGTGGGTCCAACTTTTAAGAAACTCTACAATTCTGATCTTTACATAGATGACAGTCTTGGCAATCTTCCCTTAAAGATTGGTTACATTCCTCCTCCTCAATCAAACCAAGGAGGTAATCAACAAACTCCACATCAATCTATCCCAAGGAGTCCTAAAAATCCTAACATGTCTCAAGGAGGGACCAACCATAGGTCTCAAGGACCTCACTCTCAACATGGTGTGGATCAAGAACCCACACCTTCAGAAATTGCTTGATATCAAAATGATGATGAATTCAAGAAAATGATGAGGCATTTCTTCAAGGAGGACAGAGAAACATACTTTCTGGGACTAGCTCACTAAGGGGCCAAACTTCCTCCCAACTTTAATGTTGAGAATATCATTACACATGAGGAAGAAACTCCTATTATGACTATGATGAAACAAATGCACGCCATGCAAGTCAAACTCAAGAAACTCAAAAAAGAAAAGGAACCTAAGGAGTTATCCATGGAGGCTCTATGTCCTTTTCCCTTTGACAAAGACTTGTACATGCCACCATTCCTAGAAAGAGTGGAAATGCCCAAGTATGATAAGTACGATGGAAACTCTGATCCTCAAGATCATGTCAGGGAATTTAGTACACAATATATGGAGTCCATGCATGAACCAACCTATCTAATGCATCTCTTCCCTCAATCTCTAGGAGGGGCAGCCATTCATTGGTTCTCTAGAATGCCTCCTACAATCAAAAAATTTGAGGAGTTAATCAAATTGTTCTATCAATGATACTCCTACAACATCCAACATCTAGTCACCATGATCGATATTTGCAATCTCAAACAATATCAAGGAGAATCATTCTTGACATTTCTCAAAAGATGGAGGAAGAAATTTTCTCTATATGCTAGGCCTATTCCAGAAACTGAGAAATTGAAATCTTCATCAATAATCTTGTTCCAAAAATCAACTACCTTTTACAAATGCAAAATCATACATCTTTTGATAAGATGGTAGACAATGTGATCAAAATTGAGAAAGTACTTGTGAAAAAAGGAGATATCACACTTCAAAAGGACAAGTACAAATCTGGATCTAGTTCTAAAGAGAAGAACAAAAATTGGAACAAGAACAAAGGCATCATCATAGATGGCATTGTTGATACTATCCATGCCCCATCTAAGGCACTAGCTTTTAATCTAACTGTTGGTACCCAAGCCATCAAATCTTCAAAAAAAAGGTACCTAAATCATCTCAAAGAAAGAAAGAGTACAAACCATGGTCTGTTGATCATAAATGAAAGTTCACTCCTCTTGGAGAATCTTTGGAATCAGCTATGAAAAATCTGTTGGCTAATAGTATCATCTCTCTGCCTGAGATCCAACAATTTGATCCTAAACCTAAACCAAAATGGTGGAAAGAGAATGACTTATGTGACTTTCATCATAGTAAGGGTCATAAAACTAGTAACTACTTATGCTTGAAACATACCATACAAGATAAAATCGATAATGCAGAAATCCTAATTGATAATCATAAGAGCAACAATGATCATACGGCCTTCACAGAGCCATTCCTGAAACATGGTCAAGGAGATTCATTTTCTTAGCCTAATATGGGTGTAAAGGTTAATTATGCTTACTCTAGAAATAATGCTATTATCAATATGGTTGAACCATGCCTCTCTGAGCATTACAATGTCATCACAATTGTATGAAGAGATAGAGATCATCATTCAGTTAATGTAGTTACTTGATTAGAAGCCTAGGCACATCTACAAGGACAAATCCTAGATTCTTCAAATGTCTCGAAGATGCCCTTTAATCTATCTCCTGCTTCTAAATAGAAGGTTGCTTCTAAATCTTCAAATCCAATGTTCCTGACAATCTAGATCTAGATAGATTCCAAAGTATGGTTGGTCATCTTACATCTCTTCAATATATCTCCTTTTCAGAGGAAGATGATAATTCTTTGAGTCATCTGCATAACCAGCCCTTGCACATAGAAGTCTTGATCCAAAATCATAGAGTCAAATGTGTGTTGATAGATGGGGGCACTGGCCTAAACATTTGTTCTTACACCTTGATCACACAATTGATATTATCAGAAGCTTCCATTGATCCTAAAAAGAAGATAACTATCAAAGCGTATGATGAGCAAAAAAGGTCTTCTAAGGAAACAATCATCTTACCTATCAGAATAGGTCTAGTTATCAGAGATATCACATGTCAAGTTCTTGATCTACCTTTGGCTTAAAACATCCTTCTAGGGAGACCCTGAATACATGAAATGAAAGCTATTCCTTCTACATACCATTAGTGCCTAAAATTTCCTTATGAAGGAGTAGAGGTAACCATTCCAGCTGATATATCTACAACTTTCAATGCCTTGAAGCAAAGTGTGGATAAGCTTGTTCCTAATAACAAAGAATCTTCCATTAAGAGAATAGAAGCAACGTCCACATCCAAGATGGAAAACATTACAAAAAAGGTCAATATCAAAGAAAATGGTATGGAAGAATATACTATAGATCTAGTCTTATCTTTGACATCTCTCCCTATCTCACCTAAGTCTTATGGGAAATCTCTAAAATAGTCCAAGCCTAAATCTAAAGAACCTCTTGTGACATATAAAGGAAATTTTGTGGCAAAACAAGTGTCTAAACTAGAGTTTGAAGAGGATGAAATTATGCTTGCATGGCTATACAAAGAGGAACTTGAATCTAAAATTGTTCAAGCATGTGAATCTAAAACCATGAAGATCCCTTCCGAGTCAGATGGCCCAAGGGATAAAATGATTGCTAAAATGGGATATCTAGGTACAGGACCTCTAGGAGTGAGAGGAAAAGGTCTCATGGCACCTATTTCACATACTAGTACGTAAAAAAAAATACTGTTGGCTTAGGATTTAAAAAGAAACCCTTTTATCTCAAAGGTAACTACTCTCATGTCATAGAACAAATCGCACTAGAAGAAGCCCTCCTTGAGAAGGAAAAAATAGAACAATCAGATAGTGATTCAGACAGCTCAGAACTTATCCTTTATGAGAATTTTCCTAAAGAAATCAAAGATATTCTTGAAGTAGATGACGATCCAATCAAAAGGATTAATGTAGTAGACACATGAGAACCTACTATGAAACAAGAGATAGTTGCACCACAAGAACCATCTTGACTCGAAGGCAATCAAACATACAAGGAAGAAGGTGGTAGTTATTATGAGATAGATTTCCTTGAGTATGAATTCAAATCAGAATCTGAGGGTAACCCTTCTTGGGGTATTCACCTTGACTTTACTCATATCCTAAGATTTCCTCAAAATCCTAAATTAGAAGATGAATCTAATGATTATGAATGGGGATTCATTCCTAAGGAAGATGAGCTTATTACAAAGAAACATGTTGATGTTACTCACCAATTGGTATCTATACCCAACATAAGTCTAGAGAAAAATAATAAACTTAATGTGTCTAACCCACTGATGGCTAAAGTGGACTCCCACAATGACATTGAGCCTATTCACAACTTAAACATCTTAAGTTGTAATATCACTTTTGAACTTGAGCATCGGGTTGGTACTAATGATGACAGATCCATATCCGTAAACACTATCTCCCAATCCTTTCCCGCTTTGACTATCCAACATCCCAAACTTCTTGACCAAGCCTCCACAAATCCAAAGCATGGTATTTATACCTTTCCCAATGACTATGCTCTTTCTTGCTACCTCAATGTAGTTGAGCCTATGAGGACTTCCATCAGTGAACCGAGCATCAGCATGATAGATTCAGACGTCAAGTATCTTAGTCAAAAGAATAAGAATAAAAATAAAAAGAAAAGGAGTTCTAAGGGTGAAAACCACTTTGTGGTAGTCTCAGAACCTACAAAAGTAAAAACAAAAGATGTATCTGAAGGTGAAAACCTCTCCGAGGCATCTAAAGATGAGATATTTGATGTCCTTTTGAGTCATTTATAGGATAGATCTCTAGTACTAATTGAGCCCACTCAATCCATCAACTTGGGAACATCATAGGAACCACAATTGATCCATGTAGTACAATCATTATCAGAAGAAGAAAAGCAAAAATTTCCCGCATTCCTAACAGAGAAAATGATCAACTTTGCATGGAAATATTCAAATATGTCAGTGTTGGATCTTGATATTATAATGCACCATTTAACTATTGCTCCTGGAGTAAAACTTGTTAAGCAAAAATTGAGAAAGATGCATCCACATGTTGCACTCTTGGTCAAAGCTAAATTAGAGAAACTACTAAAAGCTGGATTCATCCATGTTGTTAGTATACAAAATTTTCCTTCCACAAATTAACAAACAATTCAATTCTAAATGCCTAAAAAGAAAGATGAACAATACTAACAGTTGGATGAGCTATCATTAATTGATAACCCTCCTCTAAATTAAGAGGTACAGCTCCCTCATGAAAATATATTCAATGAATTAGAAAATAGAGCATATCTTTAACCTGAAGATAAAAAAGGATTTTTGACATTTATCCATAAACATGAAATGAATGTGATTACAATATAAAAGGTTTAGAGGAAAGAAATGAATGACCAACTGATCATCTATTCCATCTTCCCAACTACAAAGAAAATAGAGGAAAATTAAATATTTTAATCACTAAAATATAAGTGCACAAAAACCAATTGATTCATTATACACTCATACACTTGACTCAAAACAAGATGGTACTCAGAAAATATGAATGAGATAACCAACTAATTAAACTCAAATAGAGAAATAAATAACCAGACCTATAGATCTGATGTAAAATTCTCTTTTTATTTCCAAATACACAATAAGGAAAATACAGATTTTTCCCTTCTCTTGGATCTTCATCAAGCTGCTCATAAATAAAATATATCCCTTTCTCTCTATTACAATAAGATCAAAAAATCCTTTCTTCCCCTGTAGCCAACTGACTCCCAGAAAAAGAAGAACCCTTTTACCATAGAATTTTTCCTTTTTAATGAATTTCCACCCAAGTAGTTCCCAACTACCCGTAACTTCCTCTCACAAAACTTTATCTTCTCACCCACATTATAATAATAATTAATTCATTTAAAGAATTAATTATTTAACATTCTTTTTGAAATTTAATCCACACCCATCAACTTACCTAATTTATCTCTTTTAACATTACAAGAATAATAATTAATTCTTATAGAATTAATTATGTGAGAAGTTAACTTTATCTTAAATTAATTTGATATTTAAGTATTTTGCATTTGGATGTATTAATATTTAATTCTTTGAAGAATTAAATATTATACAATGCAAAATAATTTATAAATGATTTTTGAAAGCTTCCTTATTTTTATTTAAAATTTCTCACATAGTTGAATGGGAGGGGAATACTTAGGGTTTCAAAACCCTAGATAACAGTGGCTCTAATTGGGGACTGCATTTTGTGCCAGGATGAAAAGAACTCTAGAATCACTAGAACTCTTCGGTGCCTATCCATTGGGTTAGAATCACCATTTAATATTCCCTTTTGTGTAAACTTTTCCGGTTCCTGAAATCCTTCGTCATTTATAAGGTTTTCAAAAATCTCTTTCCTGAAGTTGTGGCATTGTTCCAACTACTATAGCATACCTCAATGTTTCAATAGAAAAGGATTCTCAAATGTGTCTTGTTATTCCAGTTCCACAAGATACCTTGGACACTGGAATTAAGCTTTGGCTTGTGTATCCTTTTCTTTAAGTCCTCTCCCATAGAATTTCCAAATAAAAACTACCATCTGGGCTATGGATGATGATTATATAAGTGAACCCTTAGATCATATTACAACTAGCATTTCAAGATGGGAACATAGAGTCACCACTACTGACATCACAAACAACCAATAAGCTTCCATCTTCAGCTATTCTCTTAGAAAAATCAACATGTAGATGCAATGCCATTTGCACTCTATCTCACACTCATGGGAAGTTGAAAACTGCATGAAATTTACTTGACATTTGTCAGATATTTTTCCAGCATGCACAGAACTCTCAATATTCTTCTTCTATTGATCTTTGGATGGATGTGTAATTTTAGTGATTTCATTAAAATTGGTTTGAATAGGAACATAGCTTTTGCCTATCTTGAACAGCAATCAGATTGCTAGCTACCACGCTCCTTTTCTTCAAAGTTTCACAAGCCTTATGCCTAATGGGATCTTTATCAATTATTATTTGAGTAAGATTTGTAGATTTGAATTGATTATGATTGGAAATATATCCACAATCATAGCTTCTACTTCATTGAATCCATGTTCAAACTAGTTCCTCGCACTATAGCCTTAGATTCCACGGTGGCGACATGAATGTCAATGCCTCATTAGATGCCTTTGCCTAAGAGTTCCTTCATCTTACATGATGGTAGAATTTATAATGTTTTCAAAAGTAGTGTTAGGTCTGAACAGAGATTTTCTTTCTTCCCCAACTTGGTGCCTCCATATTTATATCTTTCATAGTATTCCCAAATCATTAGAAGATTGAGACCATTTTACAACATTTGTCAATTTCATCTTTGAGCTCACCATGATTTTTTTATCAATCCCTAATCTTCTAGTTTCACTCTAGAGCTAGGGGAAATGGTGACCCTAAGAGACGTTAACTTTTCCTTTGTATTTTGATAGAGCTTCTTCATGAAACAATTCTATTTTGATCACTTATTCTTTGGAGATGTTCAGACTATCGTGGAGAACCTCTATTACAAAAGATACTATCTCTATTTCTCGCTTCTGCATCACACCCTCTCCCTCCAACACTTTGCATCTACTTAGCATATCTTGTGATAATGGCACATCATGCCTTCACACTCCTTTTCTCAAATAATTCATATTTTCCTTAGGTGCCTCCATGTGCTACTATCAACGGGGATCATGGATAACTACCAACCTTCTTCAACCAAATTTACATAAAAATATTTCTTCTCAACACTCTATTTGAAAGCATCATAATAACCAGGGTCATCGTCCTTACAATGCATTTTGTACCATTCCAGATGTGCCATATAACTTTGGTTCTTGCTCAACTCCATATTGAGGATCTCAATGTTTGTATCTTGCTCATTTTTCTCTTCTCCAATTTTTTTGAGTGCAAGAAATGCATGATTTTCCTAAGCTTCTAGATTCATTGCTTCCAATTCCAAGGCTATTCCCAGCTCAAAGGAGGAATTTGCAATGAAGTTTTCAATCTGATTTGGTTTTAACAACTCTTCAGTGATAATTTCCAACATGTGATCATAATCTATGTGCTTCAGAATACAAACATGTGCAATTTGATCATTTGAGATTCCTTATTGGCTTTAGATAGTCAAATGTAGCATCTTGAGTATAGCTTCAGAATCCTCAATGCAAGCTGCACCATGGGATGAATAGAACATAAAGTACCGAAGGGTACAAACGGGCTTTGAAGACCAGATTCTCTGAGATAATTGTTTGCTACTGTACATGTATAGTTTAAGACATTTTCAAGAATAATCCTGCAAGTGTATGGATAAGAAAGATGTGATATAGAAAGATGGTCGTGACCCATTTTTCTCCTCCGGTGAGGTAAAATTGCATCCAAAGGTTTGGTAATTGATTCAAGTAGCACAAAGTGCATCCATAGGACAATATCATATTTGGAGACAACATGACAAAATCTTCCTAACCAATCCTCATGCCCAATTGCCTCCTGAACTGTAGCATTTCCAATCAAAGGGGAACCAAATGTAATGCAAAAAGAAGAGGATTTTCTGAACCATCTTTCTAAAAAAAATAGAGAGTGGCCAGGGTTGCAACTGCACCTCCTACAAAGTAGCCCATGAATATAATGGTTTGTTCCTTTAAACCTTCAATATGGCCATTGACTGGCAAAGAGAAGTATGAGCCTTTCCAGTAAAGTGGATTGTGCTTTAACGAGCTGAACCAAAACCATGACCACTTGATGACATCTGGATGGCTGAAAGTGAGACTAAAAATATACTGAAACATAGTGACCCAAAAACACTTTTCAAATAGCCATGTTTCATCATAGACCTCTGACTTTCCATAATTATCCTGCACATAACTTTTCAAGTATTCCACTACTCTTTGATGAAGAGAATAATAACCACAAACTTTTGAAAAAAATGCTGCAATATACTCATATTTTGGACTTTCAACATGATCATTTTTAATAGAGATTTCAGAAGAAAAATCAGGATTGAAAAAATCAAAATATTCAAATGGTTCTGGAAAAGTAATGGGACCATACCAACATCCGCCATGATCATTTTCAATAGAAAATTTAGACTCTAAACCAAAGCTGAAAAAGTATGAACCTTTATTGCATATAGGATCACTCCAAACTGAACTAACCTTATCATTCCTTGTGGCCATCAATTCTGAAAAATCTTTATCCAAATCTAAAACCTCAATAATTGAATCAATTGTAGAAGAAGACCTACATTTAGCTAGCACCAAGACTTGATTAACTTCCATTTCATGACAAATGAAAATGTAATCTGGTTTTTTATCATCTCCATGATGTTGCTGCACTTTATCAACCAAAGAAAATCCTTGCTCAAATTTTTTTCTTGCAATCATTTCTTCAATCACAGTTTCAAACTTAGCAAAATGATTATCAACACATGTCTTAGCCTTTCTGTCACTACAAATTTCTTCAAGAAAACTCAGGGCTGCATTGTCTTTGAAACAAAATGATTCTAACATAGAATCATCATCAACTTGTGGTATCTTAAAATAATCTTTGCAAGTATCTTGTTCAAACTTAAAGGCTCCATATTCTATTTGCATACAAACCAAAGGATGATTTTCAAAAGAAACTTTATGTAGAGAATCATCACTATTTTCATCAAATTTGAAAGTTTCAATATCAGGAGAAAAATAAAGCATAGGAAAATCATCCTTTTCCACTTTGCTTACCATTTCCGTGCTGCTATCAAGAATCTCCTTGTTCATTGAAATTTGTCCTTTAGGAAACTGGGGTATTTCTTGCTCTCCAAGAACCAAACAATTCACCAGCACAAGTTCTTCACGTACTGATTTTTCTTCAGGCACCTTTGTTGAAACATATTTCCCTTGTCTTTGATCTTGGACATTAAAATGCCTTTGGTATACACACCTTAACAGCAGAGTAGATTGATGATCTTTAGAGGGATTTAATCCTTTTTCTTCAGCTTTAGTAATACTTTGTTTAAATGTAGTCCAAAGGAATTGTAAGTTGGGATCACTCTCAGCGTTTATTTCCTCCAATGTAGGTTTCCTTCTGGTTTGCTTTCTGGGCTGAACTTCTTGTTCACTCAAGACTGAAAAATTATAAGAGACATGATCATGCAGAACTCCTGAAACTTCATCATCATCCACCTTTAATTCTTTACTTAGTTTCAACACCCTTTTTTTTTACCCTTGCAGATCTTTTAATTTATGATATCTAACACAGAGACTTCTCCATAGAAGTGTAGATGTATGATCATCTTCTACACTCAGCTTTATTTTGACAGCATGAGAAATGCTTTCTTTGCATCGATCCCAGAAGTCATGCAACACTTTTCCATCCATTTTAAGAATGTCTGGGATAGTGGGGTTTGGTCTTTTCCCCTTTCTTGCAACACTTTGGATTTGCATGTTATTTATCAGAGTCACCAATCCTGCATACATAGAGATAATTCTAGAATCTGGAGAATAAAAAGAAATGATATTTGATTTTAATCCCCAGCAGAGTCGCCAAAAATCTATTGCTATACATATTTGTCCTTTCGCAAATTAACAAACAATTCAACTCTAAATGCCCAAAAAGAAAGATGAACAATACTAACAGTTGGATGAGCTATCATTAATTGATAACCCTCCTCTGAATTAAGAGGTACAACTCCCTCATGAAAAGATATTCAATGAATTAGATAACAAAGTGTATCTTTAACCTGAAGATACAAAAGGCTTTTTGACATTCATCCATAAACATGAAATGAATGTGATTACAATATAAAAGGTTTAGAGGAAAGAAATGAATGATCAACTGATCATCTATTCCATCTTCCCAACTACAGAGAAAATAGAGGAAGATTAAATATTTTAATCACTAAAATATAAGTGCACAAAAACCAACTGATTCATTATACACTCATACACTTGACTCAAAACAAGATGGTACTCAGAAAATATGAATGAGATAACCAACTAATTAAACTCAAATAGAGAAATAAATAACTGGACCTACAGATCTGATTTAAAATTCTCTTTTTATTTCCAAATACACAATAAGGAAAATACATATTTTTCCCTTCTCTTGGATCTTCATCAAGCTCCTCATAAATAAAATATATCCCTTTCTCTCTATTACAATAAGATTAGAAAATCCTTTCTTCCCTTGTAGCCGACTGACTCCCAGAAAAAGAAGAACCCTTTTACCATAGAATTTTTCCTTTTTAATGAATTTCCACCCAAGTAGTTCCCAACTACCCATAACTTCGTCTCACAAAACTTTATCTTCTCACCCACATTATAATAATAATTAATTCTTTTAAAGAATTAATTATATAACAATTTTTTTTAAAATTTAATCCACACCCATCAACTTACCTAATTTATCTCTTTTAACATTACAAGAATAATAATTAATTCTTATAGAATTAATTATGTGTGAAATTAACTTTATCTTAAATTAATTTGATATTTAAGTATTTTGCATTTGGATGTATTAATATTTAATTCTTTGAAGAATTAAATATTATACAATGCAAAATAATTTATAAATAATTTTTGAAAGCTTCCTTTTTTTTATTTAAAATTTCTCACATAGTTGAATGGGAGGGGAATACTTAGGGTTTCAAAACCCTAGATAACACATGTTATTGACTATGTTGAATGGATCTCAAATATTTTACCTTTTTATAAACCAAACAACTCAATTAGAGTGTGCACAGACTTCAGAGATGTGAATAAGGCATGCCCTAAGGATGATTTTCCACTACCTAACATTGACATGATAGTGGACATTACTGTGGGTTTCAAGATGTATTCCTTAATGGATGTTTTTTTTGGATATAATCAAATAAAAATTGCTCCAGAGGATCAAGAGAAAATTGCTTTCACATGTGCATGGGGTACCTTTTGTTGGAA
The DNA here is from genome assembly GCA_027943335.1 of Chamaecyparis obtusa. Classification (NCBI taxonomy): domain Eukaryota; kingdom Viridiplantae; phylum Streptophyta; class Pinopsida; order Cupressales; family Cupressaceae; genus Chamaecyparis; species Chamaecyparis obtusa. The sequence goes on along the minus strand of BSBK01005845.1, from coordinate 82,839 downwards.
CATCATGCCATTTGGGCTTCAGAATGCTGGTGCTACATATCAGAGAGCTATGACCTCTATTTTTCATGACATGATGCATAGAACTATGGAGGATTATGTTGATGATATATTAGCAAAATCTATGATAAGAGCTAAACATCTAAATGACTTGAGCAAGATACAAGATAGAATGGAAAAGTTTAATCTTAGATTAAACCCTAAGAAGTGTTCTTTTGGCATAACTTCTGGAAAGCTCTTAGGCTACATAGTTTCAAAAAAAGGTATTGAAGTTGATCTAGCTAAGGTAAAAGCTATCAAAGAGATGAAACCTCCCAATAACATTAGTCAAATGAGAACATTACAAGGGAGAGTACAATCTATTAGATGCTTCATATTGTAGCTTGCAGATATATCATAGCCTTTTACAAAAACATTACATAAAGGTGTGAGTTTTGCATGGAGTGAGGAATACGAAAAGAACTTTAACCATATCAAGAAATATCTTTCAAATCCTCCTATCTTGATGCCTCCTATACAAGGGAAGTCATTGATCTTATATGTCTTCGTAACAAATACATCACTAGGAGCATTGTTAGCACAGCATAATGAGAACAAAAAGGAAAGGGCTATATACTATATCAGTAGAACTTTCGTTGCATATGAGAAGAATTATTCAATGATTGAAAAAGCTTGTCTAGCTGTGATCTTTGCATCATAGAAATTGTTACATTATATGTTAGCTCATACTATGCATTTGATAGCTAAGATTGATCCACTAAAGTACCTACTAAGCAAGGCTTCCCTCACAAGTAGATTAGCTGAATGGGTCATGCTCTTAAGTGAATTTGACATTGAATATGTTGAAAGAAAAGCTATTAAAGGATAGGTAATTGCTGATCAATTGGCTAAAGTACCATTGTTTGATGATACACCAATGCAAATGGAATTTCCAAATTCCCCTATCATGAACTTGTCTTCAAGATCATGGAAATTGTTCTTTGATGGCTCCTATACACATAACAGATTCAGAGCGGGCGTTTTTTTCATCACACCTCAAGGATACTCGATACCTAAAGAATTCAGACTAAAGTTTCCTTGTACAAACAATATTGCTAAATATGAAGCTTTGCTTAATGGTATGAAGATAGCAATTGACTAGAGACTGACAGAGTTACACATTCATGGGGACTCACAACTTGTTATCCATCAATTCAATGATGTGTACCGAATGAAAGATGAAAAGCTCATTCCATACAAGATAATGGTAGATGACCTAAAGAAATATTTCATATCTATTGCATTTGAGAAAATTCCTAGAGCAAAGAACAAGGCTGTCAATGCAATGGCAACACTATCTACCTTATTACAGCTGCATGAACATGAGCTACGCTATGAGTTCCTAGTGGAAGCACTATCTTATCCTACATATGATTCTCCCAAAACCCACATGATCTGCACTATTGTTGGTCATGATTCATCTTGATACTAGAACCTTTTCTCCTATCTCCAAGACCAAATCATTCCGAAACCTTCAACCACCATGAGAAATGATACCTTATACACAATGCATCCTGATATGTCATCATTAGTAACAATTTGTATAGGTGAGATCTAGATGGTACACTACTTAGATGTTTAGAATGGGAAGAGTCTCAATGTGCATTAGAGGAAGTCCACAAAGGTATATGTGGGTCACACTCAAATGATTTAACACTAGCTCGAAAGCTTATTAGGGTGAGATGCTATTGGCTTGAAATGGAGAAAGAGGCAATCAAGTTTGCTAAGAACTGTCAAAAGTGCCAAGTACATAGTAACTTAATTCATGCTCCAGGGAGAGATCTAATTCCCTTTACTACACAATGGCCTTTTCACTAATGGGCATTTGATCTTATAGGATCCATACATCCACATTCTTCTAATGGACATACCCATTTCATAACAGCCATAGACTATTTTACAAAATGGGTAAAAGCAGTCCCTTTGACTCAAGCAACCGACAAGCAAATTTCTATGTTCATCCTGAACTACATCATATGTCAGTATGGTATTCCACACTCTATAGTCATAGATAATGGTGGACAATTCAAGAACAACGACTTGGATGATCTATGTGCCAAATTCAAGATAACAAAACATTGGTCATCTATCTATTATCCTCAAGGGAATGGACAAGCAGAGGCTTCAAACAAAAATCTATTAAAAATCTTACACCTTACAGTTAATAAAATAGGAAGAGACTGGCATCTCATGATCAATCCAGCTCTTTGGCCTACAGAACAAGTATCAAAATGCCCACCAGGGCTACACCATTCACTTTAGTTTATGGGTTGACTGAAGTGGTACTGTCTATTGAGGTTGAAATCCCATCACTAAGAATCAGAATGCATGGTCTAGTAACTAATGATGACTACAGAGTGTCTAGGTTACAAGAACTTGAATTACTAGATGAGCGTAGAAAAGCAGTGTATGATCATCTCAAAGTATATTAGAAGATAATTTCTAGAGGCTATAACAAGAAATTCAAACATAGATAATTTTAGGTTGGTGATCTAGTCTTGAGAGAGAATCCTAAAAATCAATCCCATCAAGAACGTAAGGGGAAGTTTGAACGCAACTGGTTGGGTCCCTTTGTAATCACTGCTACTTTTGGCTCTAAAGCCTATCAACTCTCAATGACTAAAGGACAACAGCTCTGAGAACCAATCAAAATTTTGCACCTAAAGAAATTATATGCTTAAGGCATTCAATCTATGGTAAAATGTCCTAAAAAATCTTAAAAATTAGAAAAGGTCTCGAAAAAATGAACATCTTGGTGAAAACCTAGCAATGGGTGCCTTGATGATTCACAAAAAAATTAAAAAAATATTAAAAGTACAAAAAAATTGAAAAAAAAAAATACAAAAAAATGAAAAAGTGCCTTGGTGAAAACTTGGAAATAGGCGCCTTGGTAGCAAAAATAGAATCTCTACCAAGATGGTGAAAACCCACCAAACAAGCGCCACTTGTTAAAAATGCTCCATCTATCAATGCAATCTTGATCTTTCCCAACTTTTAGTCTTTCTTTAGTTTGTACATATCTCCTGGTTTGTTTCTATATTCTTGTTTTCAATAAAGTCAGTTTGCACACCAATATGCAAAAGCGTCTATATCTTATCAATGTTTCAAACTTGGGGACAATCAATGTCATATCTCATGGTCTTTAGTATACTTTAGACATGTCATATCTAGTCAAAGTCCTTTGAAGCTTCATTTGAGTCAGTCAATCTATCTCCTCTCCAGAAAGGATTTTGCATCTACAATAACGCAATCAAACATCAACACAAACTGAAAACAATCTGTGCTTCATGATTTTATCTCCTTTTATGCTTACTAATTCGCATTGAGATTTCTGCATATTTTGTTCCCTCGAGCTCTTCAATGATGTCCTTTATCAAATTTAGAGAGTGATGACTGGGGGCAAACTCTTTTCTTTGTTTTCTTCTTGTATGTGAAAATCTAACAACTTTGGAAATTTTGGATTGAAATGGTGTCCATCTATAAGAGCCTCCATCTTGTATTGGATGACCATGAGTACCTCAACCATTGATATCCAAAAAATTCAGGGAAGTTTGATCTAACTATTGTCTTTTTGAGCAAGTTCTTTCTCATATTGTGAAACTCGATCTTACCTAAGGATGTGAACGATAAAGGGTCACTATAGGTAATTCACATTGGATTTAGAATGATCTCTTGACTATTTGATGTGTTTGTTATGCAAGGTGTATTCAGGTCATCACGATGTCTATGTTTTGATGCTTATACAAATTGCTATATCAAAATGGACATGATATTTAGGTCATCCTGGTGTTTATGCCTCGGTGCTTATATCTAATCTGACATTCTGAAAACCAAATCAATATTCATATGTCTATGGTTTTCTAGCCAGTGGGCGTTGTATTGATTCTTGCACATACAAATCAATATTCATATGTCTATGGTTTCATCACTAGTTGACATTGTATTGATTTATCCGGTTACCTAAAAATTCAATGATGAAAATGATGACACATGATCAGTGACTAGGTCCTAGGTCCTAGGTTTACATTCCATTTTGCATTTCATTTTGCACTTTGCATGATCTCACAAATTGCTTGAACACTTAAACGATTCTTCAAAACCAAAAATGCTAAACATGACACAAGGACTGAGCATTGTATGAAGGTTCCTCCAACGAAACAACAAGTAGAATCCTTTTTCAAAATCTGAGATCATTTATATTGTAAACTACTTGCATAGTTGACCTTCAATCATCAAACAAATCCAGAATTCAACTTAACTGATTATCTTACATCAAACTATTGAAATTTCAACTTGATCACCCATGGTCAACTCATGGTCAAATCTAGACAAACTTGGTCTCCAAGACCTCCAAACGATATAGAATGCATTTTCGGATGTGCACAACCAATTCTCAAATCAATTAACATACTTCTAAGCCATTCAACATTGACTTTTCTTGTCAGATTTCAATTTTAATCCCGAAGGTGGCATGGTATTGCATATCATTCAAGTTTGTAAATCTAAATCTGTAATCAAATTTTTCCTAAGTAATCAAGACAACAACCACATCTAGTTATTGTTTCATCAAAAGACCTCATCATTTGAGGCACATCACTTGGGGCATATCAGATTCATTGAGATCCATATCAATCTGGTATTCTCTTAATCTTGCAAACTGTATTAGCTCTTCATAACTATTAGTTTAGTCATGTTATTTCCTTTGTTCTTCATAACTAAAGGATTCAGATATGATACCAATATTGATTCATTTCGATAATCAAGTCTAGAATTAGGTCACTCACTTCTTTGTAATCATAACATTTAGAATCAGGCATTTTGACACTTCTTTGTAATCACCGGTTCATTGCTGATACAACTAGCATCATCTTGATTCTTTGGTCAATCAAGACCTGAATCTCTACATCCTCAAATCTTTCAATTAGTTTCTATCTCGAAATTGGTTAGTCTCTCAGGATCAGTTTCTCCACCACATAACTGAGTCTACATCTTTATCATACACAGATTATTCTTTGAACCACTACGCTTCACACAGTGATTCAAAGAGGGGCAAAATGTAACACCCCAAAAATGGGCTATAGGTTCATTACCCTCCTACATCATCAATTCAATCAAAATCAACATCAAAGTCCTAACCTAACACACATCTTCACATCGAAATCCTAATTTATTTTATCCTAACTCTACATCGGGGAATATTTCCTAAATACTCCTAATTTATTTAATTATCTTTAATTAAATATTATTTGGCAATAAATCTCATTTATCCTAAATTTGTATAATTAAATATGATGAATATTTAATTAATTAGATTAATACTACCACTTAATTATTTAATTAGATTTAATTGCATTTATTCCTAATTAATATTGTTTTATTTGACAATAAATCAAATTTGCTAAAAATAATCAGTTGAATTCTTATTTAATTGATTAAATAAAATTGTCAAATTTAATAATATAGTTTGAAATAAAGTTTGATTAAAATAATTAATTAACCCATAAATCAATTATTTTAAACATATTTTAAATATTATTTGGCAATAAATCATATTTCTCCTATATTTGATTAATTGAATATGATAAATGTTTAATTAATTAAATTTGATTTTGCCACTTAATTATCTAATTAGATTTAATTCTATTTATTCCTAATTATATTATTTAATTTTGACAATAAATCAAATCTCCTACGAATAATTGATTAAATATTTATTTAATTGATTAAATCCAAGTTGTCAATCTTTAATAATATAGTTTTGAATAAAAGTTTGATTAAAATAATTGATTAACCCATAAATCAGTTATTTTAAATTTAAAATCAATTAAGTTGAAGATAAAACACTTTATTAATTAATTTATAATTAAATCATGCACAATCAGAAAAGCAATCAACTAGAAATTAACAAACAATTTTAAAATTGAAACTCAACATCTAATGGGGAGTTGAAATTTGATCTAAACTCTATTTTGAGTTAAACACTGCTTTTGCATGATTTTTGTAAGTTAATTATCTCTGATTTCTTGTTAACTCAAAAGTCAACTTGAGTTCATCAAGAGTGATCTATGACTTTCCTCATGCATCCTCAAAGCCCTGGATTTCTATAAAATCAAGCCTCAGCTCTTCACAAATGATCATCTCAAAGCTTTCGAATCTGTGCGAGTACTCTAGCGAATTGGCAATTGAAGAATCCATCTTTTGCGAATCAAGGCAACTTTGTGAGATCATTCATAGTTTTTCATAATTTTGCATAGCTTTCATATTCATTTTCCATATCATTGCTTAGATCAATTTGCATATCATCTTAATTCGATCCTAGATTAGTTTCATACCAATTTTTCAATTCTAATTGCATAGAAAATACAAAAATATAGATTAAATTTGCATTCATTTCATATCCATCTTCTGCATTCAAATCCTTCGTTTAGGTGTTGCATTGTCACTAGTCTCAGTTGGATCTGAGAAAATTATACTTGCACCTACTAGAAGGCAGTAAATTGACTGGTTAGCTTAGTTTCAATTACTTGCAAGATTTTGATTTTTGCTAACCTCTAATGTTTTACTAAAGTGTTGTGTCCACAACTACGTACAAAATTCACACACACAGGTCTATGCCGACATCTTCATTCATATTTAACATACCTTGTCTCTTTTTCTAATGGGCAACCCTATCCATTTCTCTATACACTTCAATATCTTCATTTGTGAGTCTCCTCTTTCATTTATGCTTTTGATGACTAATAATCCCCATAGTTAGACCAAAAAGAAGATGCAAATACCTTTGGTAATAGAGAAAATCACCCCAAAAAGTGGTTTTTTATCTTCTCGTTGCAACTTGAATCCCGTAATTCAGGAAAAACATGTGACTCTCTAGAGGGACCCAAAGAATCTTATTTTTTTCTAACACCAGTAAACACAATCGAATATCCAAAAATATTAGCTATCTGATATGATCAGATATCCGATATCTCCCACCTAAATTTTGGCAAAATCTCTCTCTCTCTCTCTCTCACCTTTCTCAATCAGAGAGAGAGAGAGGAAGGGGAGAGAGGGAGAGAGAGAGAGGGGGGTAAGGAGAGAGAGAGAGAGAGGTAATGAGGACTTCCTAGGCATCCTAACACGTGATAAGGTGTACTAGGACCCCTAGGAAGTCCCCATGACCCCTTTTGATACATTGGAACCCTCAAGTGTGTCCTAAGGCATCCTACAACCCCTTCGGACACACTTGAGCATTCAAATCTTTAAAAAGGGGTCATGGGGACTTCCTAGGGGTGCTAACATGTGATAAGGCATACTAGGACCCCTAGGAAGTCCCCATGACCCCTTTTGACACATTTGAATGCTCAAGTGTGTCCAAAGGGGTCATAGGACATCAATGAAAACTATATAACTAATATAGTAACAAGTCAAAACATCATACCAAATAGTTTGACATCAATGAAAACTATATAATTGACTATCCTATATACTAATCATGTCTTTACTAGTAGAAAAATAAATCAACAATCTCCAACATTTTATGCCGACAACAAACATCATCCACATGCACGAGCATCGTTAGAGATTAAACTAGTTTTTTTTATTTGGTAAAATTTATGTGCACCTATCAACCATTTTAGAAATTCTAATTGTCCACATGCAACTACATAATTAAAGATAAATTGAGTGGAAACAAAGTGAACCTAGGTAGCAATGCTATCTTCAAAGTCTATAGCTTGATGTTTTAAGTGTGACGATCTAATTTTGTTGTTTATTATTATGTTATCACACACATTTTAAATTATGAAAGGTGGTTTCAAAATCATATTGTTGGAAATTGTATGAGGATAGTGATACTCATTTTTAATTTACTTGAAGTCAAGTTTATTAAACTCACTAGATTTGCTATGTGAGATTTAATACAATGTGAGAAGTTATTTTCAATGCCAATAGCAGTTGATTTTTAATGGTACTAGTTTGACTATTTATTTTAGTCTCATTCGATGTTAACAAAGGTAATTTAATTGAATATATAATTATTTTTCTTAGTAAATTTTATATTATTGTCAAAAAAATATTGAATAAATTTTATCTTAATTTATATAATAATAAAATATATGTTTTTCTCTATCCATTTAAATCTCCATTTTTATTTTTAGTTGATTAAATGACCTATAGGTAATGTTTCTCCATGCTTGTTAGATTACTTACAAATTTACCTTATGACCTACAAATATTATATTATGTATATTATGTAATATGTAATATTTAATATAATATTATATTATATAAAATATGAATAATGAACATGAAAACAAACCTACCTGGTCCTCCTTAATGATTCTCTCTAGATACTGAGTATGTTATCTCTATTTGAGCATTAAAGGTTATCATTAGTATCAAAGACATTGGTCGGTTACCTATGCTACTCTAGTCGATAAAAGCAAGCACTTCAAGCTAGTCAGTCAAGTCCTTTACACTGAGCACCAGAGCAGTTTTACCGAGCATTGATGTAGACTGATACCAAGTGAAAGTAAACACCAAGAAGAGTGGACATCGAGCACCAGTGTAACTATCGAGTAGTATATACAGTGTTTATCGAGCATCACAAAGAATGGCATAGTAATCAGTTATGGCACATTTATCTAGGCAGACGGTTACAACAGAATCACAAAATGTTTTACCAATTTTGAGGATTATTTATTATAGATATATTCATTAATTACGATGATGATCTCTATGTAATTTCTAGATCTAGGTTAATTTTGTACACCGTAGATCTTAGGGTTTTCTCTATGATATTGTAATCTAATTTTGTTAAGCAGCATAAGCAGTATGCTATATAAATGTAATTTGCATCATTTATTTGTCTGTGAATTGAATGGAATGAAGAATTTCTTGAAGCATCAAGCCAACTTCAAGATATCACTTATCAGATAGAGGAGAACAGAATATAGAGATATTCATATTAAGCAGAATTAGACAAGGCTACCGAGCAGTTCAGAGTTGAGATCTTCACATGAAAAGGTGATATATATTCATTATTTCATAGATCTATATTAGACAAGATAGAGTTGTCAATTTGTAGATACTTTCTATTATTTTCTAATCATTGTAACAAAGAAACCCAAAATCTCTTAACAGAGTAGACCTAATAGTCTTTTATGTAAATCTCTTTACCGAGTGCACACTCAAGTAGTGTTGTTAAAATCCTATAGCTAGGTAGATCTAATTGATCTGAAATGTTACTCCTAACAAGGTAAGATCACTAGAAGTGATCGCCACTTGTAGCCCTAATAGGCAAACCTTTTCTATCTGCAGTAGTAAAGAATTTGTGGGTTTCATCCCCACCACATTTTTTACCTACTAACAATGGTTTCTGAGTTACAAAAATACTTGTGTTATGTGATAGATATGTTGTTGATTTCATGCTATTTAATTTTACAAGTTAACTGAATGAATGATACATACAATGGATTCAAGCTATATGTGAAGTTACTACTATTTTCTATTTAAGTTTTGAGAGTTGAAAGTTTTTATGGGCACTAATTCACCCCTCCCCTCTCAGTACCCTATCTTTGCATCCCAACAATTGGTATCAAAGCTCAGATCTCATATTGGACGCTTTAACCACTCAAGAGTAAAGATCTAACCACGGAGAGATATAAGTTAGATAAGACAATAGAGGATCAAAATATTTAGATGTAGATGTTCATAGAGCAGTATAAGTAAGCTAAGGATGCATTGAAAAAGTTACTAGTTCAGAGGAAGAACCTAGCTATTCTGGAGAATGAGACTAGTTACCATGAAGAAGAGATTGATGATATATTTGACAACATTGGATCTAGTTCAAGAAGTATTTATGATGGATCTGAAAGTGCAATCTCTGATTTGTCTAAAAAGAATCTTCACTTAACCAAACAAGTGAAAGCCTTGCAAATCGATCAAGAATCATAGATGGTGAGAATGATAGATGTAATGAACAATGCTAGATAGGCTGAGCAAGAAAGGAATCTAGTTATTGAAGACCAAAGATAGATAACTAAAAAACTTCAAGGAAAAGAAACTGAGATACAAAGACTCACCGAGCACCATTTCAAAATATCCAATTAGATGATGATTGTAAACCAGGAGGTCAACTGAGTAAATGGTGAATTGTCAAGAAAAATTGAAGATATTGGAATACTCAGGGAAGAGAATGAGAAACTAAGAAATGAAGTAGAGATATGAATACAACATAATGAAATGATGAAATTGGCTAAAGACAGTTCTAAAAAGATTGATGATTTTCTGACTAATCAAAGAATATTTGGAAGTAAAGCTGGATTAGGCTACACCAGCGAAGGAGAATCATCCAAACAAGCTGAACAAGTGAACAATCAAAATCAAAGACCTAAGACATTGTCATGCTATCACTATGGAAAACCAGGACATACCTCAAATGTCTTCAAAAGAAAAGCACAAGGTAAACCTCAAGTCACTCCTAAGTTTAATGGTTACTATTATTAATGTGGCAAATTTGAACATCAAGCTTATGAGTGTAGAGAAAAACTAAATAATAATACTAATCCTACCATGGAGAAACTAATTTATACTTGCAACAAACATGGACACACTGCACAAGAGTGTAAAGCTAAGATGAAGCAAGTCTAGACACCAAAATTGAAGAACAAACCCAAACCTTATCAACCAAAGAGACAAGGTAATTCTTATGTTTGGGATTACAACACATGGGTTAACTATATAGGATGTGGTAGATATGGACACATTGTAGTAAATTGTATGAGGAAGAGATGGGCTATAAAATCACAAAGATAGACAAGCATTGGAATGACATGCTTACATTTCATAAGGTCGGTCATCTAAGCAAAGACTGCAAAGATCGAGCACCAAAAGAAGGACATGTATTTGATAGTGGATACACTATTGCAGATATCATGAGGATCAGATTCACTATGTGGACAAAGGCATCAAATGAAAATGATGAGTCAAGAAATGCTATAAGTAAAACCTCATCCATTGGATTGGGTGACATCGGTACCTCCTCCTAAGGTGAATTAGGTATGTATGGAGCTGACATTTCAAAAGATCTTATTTTACATATAGTTGTTTATATATGATGAGCACATACCAAATCTGCATGAATAAAGATGCATTATGGTTTATATGTTATGAGCTAAAAAAGTCACATAGTTGGTATATCTATGACTGTGCATTAAGTTACTTGTCGGTGAAAGTTATTCAAGGTTAATTGAGATCAGTATCAACCAAGTAAGAAATCATGTGTTAACTGAGTTGTTGGAAGTTTATCATATTTGTCGAGTTGATAGTTGTCACCGAGCTGGAAGTAGGTCAAGCATCAATAAAAAAATGTTTTAAGTGGGAAAATAGAAAATGCTATAAACACATGGAGGACTTAGTTCTTTTTTCACCTAGTGATTTCAAAGAGAAAATTTTTCACAGAGTGAGTTCGAGCTAATAATTTTCAAGATCATCCAAAGTAGTTGCAAATTGAACTGAACATACTCTTCGCATATTCTGAGTAAGTTGAAACCCCTACCGAGCATATTCATCACTTTTTGCTAAAAACCTAGTTTGTTAAAATGGCATCTACTGCAAGAAATTCTAAGACTGTGGAAGAGGAAGTGAACCTCATCATTTAGCTAACTATGATAAACCTAAATATGAGTTACACCTGGAAGTCACATCTAAAATAGATTCAATGGTTACTTTCTCAAGCATCCCACCTAGGGTTTTTTTAATTGAGGATGTACGATCTTTCATTCACTGGAGGATAGGTGAAATAGGAGATTTTGAGATGTATGCATCATATTAGAGACTCTGTAGTGAAGATGGTAAACTTAAACAAGAGTACAAATAGGTTGAAAAGATTGGACTCAGTCAAGCCCAAAATTTTCTAAAAAATTTCAAAAATGAATGGATTAGGGTTGTACTCAGTCACTATCACAAGGGCACATTTTTGTTGGATAATCTAGTTAAAGTAACTAAGAGAATGATTCATAGGGTTATAGGTTACCCTACAATAGATAAGGCCAAAGCTTTTCGTAGTGCCTCCCAAGTCAAAATTGAGAAGAATGCTAGAGCAACATGGGATGACTGACCATTGAAGATTGCTTCAATTGAGGATCCAAAAGTCAAATTTGCAACTCATGTAATTGGTTACAAGTTCTATCAGTCAAGTAGACTAAATAGTGTTCCTTGTAGTACTATGGACATGGCATTTAAACTGATAAAGAAGGGTCACCAGTTGGACCTTGTCGAGTTACTGTTGAAGCAGTTAGAAGAGAACATGAAAACAATCAGGTTGGCAAAGTATAACACTTGTAAGTTTGGATCACTACTAGTGTGCATATTTTTCTACATTCAAAATTTTTTTCCTTCTATTGGTCACATAGATTGGCCTACCAACAAACCAGTTCCTACTCAAATTTTTGATATAATGAGAAGTTTGGAAGATAATTTAAATAAAGTTGTAGATGACTATTTTGAGAAATTTAAGATTAAAATGAATCTTCGGAGTAGAATTCCTAACTCACTAGTCAAGAAATATGAAATGGATATTTGTTTCCTAGTAGACATTGACCACACCTTAATCAAAGTTGTTGAGCTAAGAATAAAATGGCTAGCCCCCATGGGATACAAAATGGATATTGATTCCTCTTTGAAATCAATCATGGCTTTACTAGCTACACCGAAGGACAAGAAGGCTGGAAGGTTTGGAACCTATGAAGAGGCAAAGAATAGAATAAAAATAGGTCTTGTCATCGGTAAAATGACTAAGAAGTCTAGGAAGATGATGAAGACACTAGTTGAACAATTTGGAGATGAATCTGACTCATCTGACAAGTCACTGATTGAACCTATAACTGAAGGTTAGTTATTGTTGACTGACAAAGCACATGACAATGAAGAAACAAAATCTGATAAAGAAAAATATTCATTACCAATTTCTCTCACTCAAACTCCAAAGAAGAGGTAGTTGCCAGTGCAGTCTAGAGCACAAACAAGGTCAGCAACCATAGCTTCACCATGTTTGAAGAAGGGAGTTGTGAAGGTAACAAAACCAAAAGCAGCTACACTAACCAAGACATATGCAAAAAGAGGATCCAAGGTCGTAGCTGAGGCACCAAGGAAAAGGAGAAGATTGATTAGAGGAAACAAAGACCTTAAAGAAAAAGAAAATGACACAAATCAGTTCAAGGTTGTCAGCAACAAGAATAGAACAACTAATGAAGTTATTGCTGACATAATTGAAAATGGAGAACTCATAGATCCAAAACTTAGTCAGTTTGACAACATGTCTACTGAGGATCAAAATAAAATTGAGGAGGCAATCATCCAGATGATGATAAGCTTCAAACGAGTTCCATTGGAATTTGTCAAACAATTGCCCAAGGCATTAGATGAGAGAATAAATTAGAAGTAATCCTATGCCTTGGACACCGAAAATAAGATGAAGGAACAAACCCTAGTTTTGGCAGCTCCAAATTTATCTCTTGATAAAATTGATGAATATATGAACACTTACTCTAGGAGATTCAGAGTAAAATGTTGGGCTATGCAAGTATTAGATGAAAATCTGGTAGATATTGATGAGTCTATCCAACTCATCTAGACATTAATTATTGCAGCAAAAGAGCAAGTTGAGAACAATGCATTTCTAAATCTGTCTAAGAAGAGAAAGAGATCAAAAGGAAAAGACATCTACATAGATGATGCTAATTGGAAAAGAAGACCAAAGAAATAGATGTATCACTTACCGAGATGATTGATACAACACTTGTTAATGAAGTAATAAGTATTGATAGGATTCATCAGATCCAATAGAGATCCAAACTAAGGAGAAACATGATGAAGATGTACTCATTGAGGACATTACTAATGGTGATCTTGATGATAGAGATGAAGATGAAGATGTGAAAATTGCACCAGATTGTACACAAGGTGAAGGTCATGTTACCGAGTCTGCAATCACATCGTTACAGAGAGAGCTTCCTATTCTTGTGGAAGCAATTGAAATTTTATCACAAGAACAACCCGAAGGGTCAGACCTCAAGCACCCAAAGGATACAATAGGGAAACAAGGAGTAGAGATACTAGCTGACACAAACAAGCCCGAAGAGAAAGAAGCAACAAAGATAAAAACTAAGGATCAAGATAATCCTAATGTAACCAAGGCCACCCCATCAGACACTACATTAGAGGCTCCAACATAGTAAATTGACACAAAGGTCATCGAGGAGTAGCAGAAGGAAGATACCATCTCAACCAGGTAGGTTACATAAAGTTCTAAGGTAAAGGCAATCATACCATTCAAAACAAGCTCACCTCAGGAACTTGAGAATAAGAAGAAGAAAAAGAAGCAAGGAAAAGGGATGGTCACATTAGAAGAAGTTATTATTATACCATAGTGTGACCCAAGGACCCTAAGTCCCAAGGAATTGAGAAAATATGGGGAGCTATGTACAAGGAAGGCAGCACAAGAAAAAATGAGACAAGAGTGCAAGAGAAAGGAAATACTTGAAAATGTAAAAGATATCTTACAACAGGTCATACTAGAGGTACACATAAATGAAGATACTCCAATAATGAACAAACTTTCTACACTTGAAAAAGAAATTAATGCCCTAGATGTAGAAGCAGAAAAGAGAATAGAAGAAAGGGAAGAATCTAAAATATAGCATTAACTTGCAAAAAAGATCAGCCAAGAAGTGGCAATCAATAAGGTAAAGTTATCTGAGGTAATAACTAACATTCAGTTTATTACTTAGTTAATAAGTAAAATTTTGATAAAGCTATGCACTGTGGACACTTTCACTACCGAGGTCAATGAAAAGATAAAACAGCTTGATAAAGAAATCCAAGCCAGTGCACAGATAACCTTAACCGAGCCTCAAGAATTTGTCAAGAACATCTTGAAAGTTCAAGAACTCTAGTGGTTAAGATCAGACCTCAAAAAGAAAGAAGAAATAATAAATGACCAAGTCACAAAATTTGAAACCGAGTTTCTTCCATATTTGAAAATCTTTGAGAAACATATTGTCAAGGCACAAATGCTTGTTGCAACACCATAAATCTCTGTGTTGGACAACATCTTTGACATGCATGCACAAGTCAGTCTTAAGCACATTGCTCTCACTAACTTGAAACAAGAATGGTAAAACCTCTTGGAGTCATTGAAGAAAACCCATAAGCACATTTTCAACAAGCTATAAGTATACATTTTTGCATTTGGCATTAATATAAAAAATGGGGATAGCAATGTATATGCAAAATATGTAAATAAATGCTAATTATACTACACATTACCAGGAGCATGCACCAAGGGGGAGTATAGAAATTTTTTGTTGATAAGTATCTATGTATATATGGCAGAGATAGAAAATATTTTCAGACATAAGGTCTATATACATTAAAGGTTTTGATACTAATGCCAAAGGGGGAGATTGTTATCTTTATTTGAGCATTAAAGATTTTCTTTAGTATCAAAGACATCGGTTGGTTACCTATGCTACTCTAGTTGGTAAAAGAAAGCACTTCAAGCTAGTCAGTCAAGTCCTTTACACCAAGCACTAGAGCAGTTTTACCGAGCATCAGTGTACACCAATACCGAGTGATAGTAAACATTGAGTAGATTGGACATTAAGCACTAGTGTAACTACTGAGCAGCATATACAGTATTTACCGAGAATCACATAAAATGGCATAATAATTAGCTATGGCACATTTATCTATGCAGACGGTTACAACATAATCATAAAATTTTTTACCAAGATCGAGGATCATTTATTATAGATATATTCATTAATTGCAATGATGATCTCTATGTAATTGCTAGATCTAGGTTAATTTTGTACACCATAGATCTTAGGGTTTTCTCTTAGATATTGTAACCTAATTTTGTTAAGCATCATAAGAAGTATGCTATATAAATGTAATTCACATTATTTATTGGTGTGTGAATGGAAAGGAGTGAAGAAGCTGTTAAAGCATCAATCCAACTTCAAGATATCAATTATCAAACAAAGGAGAACATAATACATAGATATTCAGATTAAGCAAAATTAGACAAGGCTATCAAGTAGTTCAGAGTTGAGATCTTGACATGAAAAGGAGATATCTATTCAGTATTTCATAGATCTATATCAAACAAGATAGAGTTGTCAATTTGCAAATACTTTCTATTATTTTCTAATCATTGTAAAAGATAAACCCAAAATCTCTTAACAGAGTAGACCTAATAGTATTTTATGTAAATCTCTTTACCGACTGCACACTCAAGTAGTGTTGTTAAAATCCTATAACTAGGTAGATCTAATTGATCTAAAATGTTATTGCTAATAGGGTAAGATCACTAGAAGTGATCACCACTTGTAGCCCTAATAGGAAAACCTTTTTCTATCAGCAGTAGTAAAGAATTTGTGGGTTTCATCCCCACTATAGTTTTTACCTTCTAACAAGGGTTTCTACATTACCAAAATACTTGAATTATGTGATAGATATGTTGTTGATTTCATGCTATTCACTTTTACAAGTTAACTGGATGAATGATACATACAATGGATTCAAGTTATATGTGAAGTTACTACTTTTTTCTATTTAAGGTTTGAGAGTTGAATGTTTTTGTAGGCAATGATTCACCTTCCCCTCTCAACACCATATCTCTCCATCCCAATAGAGTATACTTGTTGGATAATTGACCCCAATGTCCTACACTTCAACCATTCAATCCTTTTGAGGTAAACCTATTCACGCTAATGGTGTAGGGGAACTTCTATAAGAAACTAAGGACACATTTAGATATCATGAAGATAGAGGATCTAAGGCATCCCTAAAGGTGATTTGGGATATGTTTAAGCCTATTATGGCAATATGTAATAAGCAATTTGCTAAATTTGTAATATGTCCTAGAAGTCTTGATAAAGGACTTAGGACCAAAATGATGTAAGTTGGGTCAATAGTACCCCAAGGGTTCAATTAGGCCAGTCTAGGTTTTCCTTGTAAATGTTAAATAGGTCCTGGGAATTGAATCACTAAAGTTTGAATAAGTTTTATTTGATAAAACACCAAATAACACAAGTTAATAATTCAAATTTTTGAATATTAATGGCTAGTTGTGTTTTGGTGGGAAATAACAATTAGGAGGTCTAAATGATTTTAAATCCTTCCCAACTAGTTGAGGTCGGTTGAGGAAGTTGAGAGCTATTTTATAAAACCCCATAGATGTATGGGAGAGCAAGGAGTATGGACTGGTGAATGAAATGTATAGACTGTACACAACAAAGAAATAAAATTAATAAATTTTTGCATGTTTTGAGTTCTTTTATCATATTTTCTAAATTAGCATATCATTTAAATGTTTTAAAGAGTGGATTTAAAGTTCTTTTGATCCATTATTAAAGGATTTCTATTCTAAAATACAAATTAGATTAGCAAGGTGTTGTAGACAGTCAGATTTTCATTGTTTTTCTTAAGTAGAATGGACTAACCATCCCCATACTATTCTAACTGTGACTTGGAGATGGACTATTTACATGTACCATATTTATTGATGCCTAAAAATGTAGGAGCAAGTTGGTGGATGCAGGTGATAAGTCAATTGGTCAAGTTGTTGCGTTTGAGGGCATGAAATGGCCTTGAAATGAGTGGCTAGGGAGAAACAGTAGGAGATCTATCTATTAGAGGACCCTATTTTCTTCTTGAAGTTATTTGAGGACACCAATTTGATGGTGTAACAACTCCCCTAGGTTGGACAAAGAATTTGGAAGTGTGATATTTCTCAAGCCCTGGTTTATAGGGGTTTTGGGGGCAAATTTGGGTCTTTTATGTTTGTAGGGGTCAAGAGTCAAAATTGGTTAGATATTTAGTGTTTTGGACTCATTTCCTAATACTTTTAGAGGTTTCATAGTATTTTAGCATGTTTGGATTATAGTTCCTTTGTTAAATACACACTTTTAACCCTTTTAAATAGGGTACAATTAGGTCTTGGAATAGTTGGTCCAAAGTACCTCACTAAAATATTTTGGTATGTTCAAGTATGGTGAAAAGGGTATTAGAAAATTCAAATATTTGGTTTGATACTTTGGAAAACTTTTGAGTCAACTTCATGTTTGTACCGCTACTGACCTACTAGGAGGGCAATTAGGTCAAGTAGCTTGTTTGAGCAAATTGGTTGTGGGGTGTTGGTTAATAACCTAACATTGATTGAATCCTACCAAATTCATCTTTCCTAGCACTTAGTAATTGACCTTGGTCATTTGGAATGTGTTTGGGTTGTTTGGGAGACAATTTCTATTTTGAGTCTTAGAGGCTAGTAGGCTAGGAGTGCCCAAACCATTCAAACCTTGACATTTTAAGGGTATCTTACCACCACAATGATACAAACTCTACATCAATTTGTATCAAATCCTAGGAGCATCCTATGTGGGGAGGTTGAGAATTTCTTTTGGGGTCTTTGGTGTATTTTATCCTTTGTTGAGGCCTTGGACTATCCATTTCCTCCTCGAGTAGTCTAGATTTGATCTTTGCATTAGAGATGTCAGAAGGAGAAGAGGATAAGATCCCTCAAAGGGTCACAAATGAAAAACTTGCTAAGTTGGTGAGAGAACAAATGGTAGATAGGGTAAAAGTACAAAACTCTGTCACACTAAAGGACAAACTTAGGGGGTCCAACCAAAAGCGGTCCAACTAGAAGGGGTCTAACCAAAACTATGTGGTGCCCACTAGGTGTCATGTGGCATCTATGTGGCAGGAGGGGTCTGACCGAACCCCCAAAATCTATATAAGTAAAAAAATCCCGCCGCACAGTTCATTTGGATTTTGGAGAGAGCTAGCGGGTGTTTTAGCCGGAAGAGGTAGGCATTTTTTGATTTTTTTATTTTAATATTTTTTAATGTTTTTTAAAGTTATTTTTTTATTTAATATTAAATTAGTGTAATTTAATTAAAATTGTTTATTTAGTAGTTGTTTTTGTTTAATTAGTATAAGATAATTTTAATTTAAATATAAATATTTTAATTTAATAGTTGTTTTTGTTCATGTAGTTTTATTTTTTTAATTGTACAAATTAAATAATATGGTTTCATGTAGATTTAGTTATTTAATTAATATAATATTTTTTATAGTTAATAAAATGTGTTAGTTATTTAATTAATTTAATTTTATCAGATATGTTTTAAAATGTTACAAAACATTAGGAAAATGTATATAAATAATTAGAAACATGATATTAAAACATTCTAACCAATATAAACCTTAACATTAAATAAACATGAACCATAACCAGAAACCTTATTTAAAAAAAGATCCCTTAATATGAAATGTACATGAACCTTAACATTAAATCAACATGAAACTAGAAGATGAAGCAACTTAAACACTAATACTAGAAACTAACATAAACTTTCTCTCTCTGACCAATTAAGACCTAACATGAAATGAACAAGACATAATAGGACCTTTTAAGATCTAATAAAATAAGACATAATAGGACCTTTTAAGATCTAATAAAATAAGAAATATTAGGACCTATTAATTGACCAATTAAGACTAATTAAGACTTAACATGTGACTAATATGACCAATTAAGACAGGTAACATGATTAATATGACCCCTTAAGACCTATTAGGATTAATATGACATAAATAACATAATTTTTTTTTCTAGAAGCCAATTAAGACTTATTAAACTCTAACACTAGAAACTAGCTCATAAACAAAAATTCTAGAAACCAATTAAGACCTAATACCTAACCAGTTAAGACCTAACAAGTGACTAATATATGATGAATTAGGACCTATTAATTGAGCAATTAAGACTTTTAACATGTGACTAATATTACTAATAACACCTAAATTGATTAAAATTACCTAATAAGACATAATACCTACTAATAAGACCTAATATTTCACCCTTAAGAACTAATAGGACCTATACTTGACCAATCAGGTCGAATATGACCTATTAAGACCTAATAGTCCTACCAATTAAGACTAATTAAGACTTAACATGTGACTAATATGAACAATAAAGATAGGTAACATGATTAATATGACCCCTTAAGACTTAATAGGAATAATACGACATAAACAACATAAATAAAAATTCTAGAAACAAATTAAGACCTATTAAACTCTAACACTAGAAACTAACATAAACAAAAATTCTAGAAACCAATTTAGTTAATACCTTTAACCAATTAAGACCTAACATGTGACTAATACTTAACCAATTAGGACCTATTAATTGACTAATTAAGAGTAATTAAGGCTTAACATGTGACTAATATGACCAATTAAGATAGGTAACATGATTAATATGACCCCTTAAGACCTATTAGGATTAATATGACATAAACAATGTAAACAAAAATTCTAGAAACCAATTAAGACCTATTAAACTCTAACAGTAGAAACTAACATAAATAAAAATTCTAGAAACCAATTAAGACCTAACAAGTGACTAATATTTGACCAATTAGGACCTATTAATTGAGCAATTAAGACTTTTAACATGTGACTAATATGACTAATAACACCTAAACTGATAGTCCTACCAATTTGACCTACTAAGTATGCCAGATGACACGATGAGGATGGATTTTTTTCTAGTATAGTGAGTATCACCACATAGGTTAAGGAGATGTCGTCTGGTCATGTGGGGAGATACATGTTATAGTCTCATTCCAACATTCCTCCACTTGCACAAGATGCATCTTCTAGTGGTGATCTATATGATATAGTTGACATACCATCTCCCCTGGAGGTTGCAGCTATATCGGATATGGATGGTTTGTGATGTACGAGCACATTATTATCCAGTGATCTTATTTTTGCATATCAGACCATATAGATGCTCGGTGGGATTTCACTCAAGGAGGTTCCATCATTTTTCATGACCTATATCATTTCTCAGCAGACTGTACCATCGACAGGTTTTTAGTAGACTGCACCACCAGCAAGTCCTCAGATGACTACACCACCACCGACAGCTTCTTCGCAGTATAATGCACCACCGATAGCTCCTCCGTAGTAGACTGTACCACCATTAGCTCCTCCACAACAGACTGGACCACCGGTAGGTCCTCAGATGACTATACCACCATCAATAGCTCCTCCATAAACAACACCACATATAGCTCATCATCAGACCACGCAGGTCACTTCATCATGTCTAGGTCATCAACTTTTTAGTACATTGCTTATAGATGACCAGATTGATCTTGTGGCTATATCATTAGAGTCATCAGGTTTGAACGATTTTGGGAGAGTATTAGATGCCACTATGATAAATTTACAATTAAATTAAATTTTTATTTATTTAAAAAACTTACACATATATTTGAAATTTGATTAATATATGTTATATATATGTGTACCCTAGGAGGTTATCAATGATGTTGCACCATATGGAGATTTAGAGACTCCATGCGATCCTATCCATCATGATACATAGATACATTGAGATGTTTGTTCAAAAAAATAATTTTTCTATGATAATACATATTTAAAATTTATTATACATGTATGTATGCATGACATATTTTGTTTATTATACACAGACATCAGGAGGAGGTGCACCAACATCAAGAGGAGGTGCACTGGCATTAGGTCACAGATCAGGACATGGCCCTAGTTAAGTGACCATGTTATTTTAGATATTTCATGTGACATTTCATATATACATGCTATAACATTTCATAGATATTTCATTTTAGACATTTCATAGATATTTCATTTTAGACATTTTATACATGTAGATATTTTAGTCATTTTATATATGTACATGGTATATGCTTGTGTGTTATTTCTTATTTTATACATTACATGGTATATGGTTGTGTTATTTCATATTTTATACATCACATTACATATTTCAAACATTACATATTACATATTTTATACATGTTACATGTTATATGTTCACGAGTTATTTCATCTTTTAGACTTAGTTTTATACATGTGTTATGTATACATTATGTTAAGGTGATGTAATTAATCAAAGCATACATTTAATTAACTAACTAATTAATCAAAGCATAATTCAAGTAGTTCTAACATAATTAAGTAATCTAACTAACATAATTAAGTAAGTAACTAACATAATTAAATAATCTAACTATCATAATTAACTAAAGCTTAATTACCAAAATCATTAATCAAAGCATACATTTAATTAACTAACTAATTAATCAAAGCACACAATTAATTAACTAGCATACATACATAAAAACATACAATATATATATATATATATGAGTTCAAACATGAAAATTCAAACTATAGAGTTCAAATATATGAAAGTACAATAGCTACAAAAAGAAGTTTATTGTGAATTTTATAGAGTTCTAAAACTCGTTATACATATAGTTTGGATCCTCTCTATCTTTTATTATCTCCAAAAGTTTTTCATGTTCTTCAATAGACAACCTCCACTTCTGATTGCCATTTATTCTTTTTGGCAATGTCTTGAATTGCAACTTTGTTGCTATAACTAACTGACTGTAATGTAGAATTTTTTGGCCACACAGGTGTTCATTAAATTGAACACCATTTCTGTCGACCTTTATTTGTTGATAATAGGTTCCTTCAATAACAACTGAACCAATTGGGTATGTCTGTCCATCACCATCTATAGTTTGTTCTGCCAACTTGTATTTTGCTTTCGTGCATCTTAGTAGATAATAATCTACACTTTCTATATTGTCAAGATCTGCAACTATAGCAAAAACATCACCTAGATACAAATAGATTTTATAAAAATTAAACATCACTTATAAGATAAATTAAAATTAAATAAAATAACATGTATGTGCACGCACATGTAACAACTAAATTAGAAACACACTCATAATCAGCTGAATATATAGGATCATGAATGTTTATGTCAATGTCATCATCTTCATAAGGAGGCATTCTAATTAACTCCTTCATATCCCATCATGAAACATATCCATTTGCAATATTCTCACATTGACTCAATGGATTGTCCTCAATGCAGTGAGCACAAAAACATGATTTGTCTCTTACTTGAATCAAAAGAGGCTTGTGTTGTCCTATAGTGATCAATTGATGTAAACTTCTAATGCCAACAATTCTTTGACAATTGTAAGGATTAGATCGGTCTATATCTATTACAAATATGAAATGAAAGTTGCAGATTTTTAGATCAACAATTATAGAAAGATAGACATAAACACGGAATCAAAATTTAATTTAAAATTTTACAACAAAATATAAATTACCTTTCACTTCCCAAAAATAACATTTGTTGTATATGGTGTCCCGAGGAGTAAAATGACTTGGACACCATTCAACAATTTTCTTTGAATTCTCTATCATGTTACCTGTACATTTCTGAATTATCAGTTTAAAGAAAATGGATCTAAGCTAAAATTATATTATTTAAAATTTATACATACACACACACACACACACACACACACACACACACACACACACACACACACACACACACACACACACACATATATATATATATATATAACTAAATTGAACACCATTTTTACCTGCAAGTTCATTTTGGTGAAGTGCACGCTTCACACATGCTCCTGCTCCATCATGCTCTCCTTTTCCATGTCCACTTTCAAAGAAGTTCCACAAAAACTTAACATTGCATCTAGCATGTTGCATAGCTAGCCAATTAAAGGCTTTTGCAGATTTAAATTGTCCTACAAAATTAAGTTGTACATGTATACATACATGTCATCTTTTAATAATTTAACAAATAACTAAATAACAATGAAAATAAATTGAAGTATCTATACACATACCTGCACAACCATCAAACCAAATCCAGTGTTGTGAAGCCTTTATCCCACAATTCGCAATATCTTCAAAAAAAATTGAAAATAACTGAGCCACATAGCTCCTATCATGAACCTTATCATCACTGATATAGAAATGAACCTCCTTGATGATAATGTGTTCATTTGGATCGGGACATCCTACCTCATCCAAATCATATTGTGCATGTCTATAGGTCACTTGCACAAATATTGCAACCTGGTCAGAATGATAATATTGAGCTTGAAGCTCTTTTTGAGGGGAAAATGTATAGTTCTCAGAGAAATCTACAATTGAAAGAATACAACCAAGTGGAAAACAATATTTGGAATCATGAAATTGTTTAGCTTGCCATCATGCACCATGACAATGCTGGATATATAGATAAATTAGAGTATAAAATCTAGTCATAAACCCAAGGTAGGGCAATTCACTCTCCTTCAATACAATTTTTTTAGATTCATCTCCACTCTTTGTTCGATATGTGTCATATTCAAATCTTTTCCATAAAACTAGTGTTGAAACATTAATATTCTCAATTTGCAATGGAAATTTATGCAAATCTCCACAATCGTTACATGCATTCTTTATACACTGTACTTTGAACTCATCTGAATCTTCTAATTTATCACATAGAATAGACTTCACAAATTGTGTTGTACTTCCCAAGATGACCATATTTGAATCAAGAACTGCCATAACTTTTTTATATGATTGCAAGTATAGATGAAACTCAACATGATTTCGACAACAAAAAGTTTCACAAACCTTATTTATGTGTACAAAGCAAGGGCGCAACCTCTCAAACATTCTTTGACATATTTTCACATTTGAAAATTCTTTCTTGAATGCTTCAAATAATTCACTTTGTGTTGTATCTATAAAATGTTTTGGATGTGTAGTTTCCATACCAGTCTCTTCATCTTTCATCTCTATTGTATCCCTTCTATTAGAAGAAACATGAGACCGAGCAGTCTAATATTCAATGACCTATTTTTTTGCATGTTCAAAAATTATGTCTTTTCAAGGAAGCCTACAAATATTTACCCAATTTTTTTCATTGTTTTCATCTAACATGTTTCTCTTCCTGATATATCTTTTAATAGTTCTTCTAGAAACATTCAATAAATCAGAAATTGTATGCACTTGTTTTCTCTATGTCAACTTCCTACTAGATAAAGTAGTCATAATTTCTCTATGTGCAGCACTTAAATCAGCTCCTCGACTTGAGTTATTAATGTTGTTCAATGCATCTGACAAATTTTGAACTATTTTTTGATTTACATTTTCTCCTGAGTTTTTCTTGTTCTCAACACCCAACAACTCCAAAACAGGAGTCATTTCTTTTTTCATGAATAACCTAACAAATAATTGAGCTCTTGCAACCATACTTTTATTTTCAAAATATTCATCCCAAAGTTTTTTGCAATGAGTTTTAATTATACTTTCAGATAACATTTCTCCAGATGAAATTTGAGTGAAAAATGAATCCTCATTCATCTCCATCAAATTGCCCATGCCAAAAGATATATTTTCACCTCTAGAACTACCAATTTGTTCCCCTGCTTGAATTGCATCTTCTTGAATATCAATAGGTTCTTCCTAAACTTCAATAGGTTGATCTTGATTATGTTTTGTCTGATATTTTTTGTCATCCTTTGTTCGATCATATTTTCTTAATCTATTCCTTTTATTCCCCATTGCAAAAACTGTTCAAATTGAAAAATATAAAAGAATCACTTAACTGGAAAAACTCACAAATTTCTATAAAAGCTTACACTCATAAGCAAAAAATATATATACATATTTATCATTCACAAAATCACAACAATATAATCTTGCCAAATTTCTCAAGGATAATGAAAAAAAATATAATTACTCTAAAAACATCAACCTATCTTGGAAACACAATGAAGACAATATTTTCGAAAGAATAATTGCAAAAAAAAGTTTCAAACCCTACCTTAAACCAGCACTCAACAGAAACCGTGCAAAGAACAATCCGACAACCCTGAAATTTCCCAAAGCTTTCACAATCCTCCAATTCAATCTCAGAGCCAAAATCCATAAACCTGCATATCAAATACTAGCCAAAATCCTCTTAATAAAGAAAATCAAATAATAGTTTCAATGCATGCAACACCATAAATAGGTAAATTGCCCTATTAAAAATAGAAAAGAATCAATTAACTTGAAAACACTAAATCAAAACTTGACATGCAATACCCAAATATAAAATAAAAATTATTAATAAATTTCAAAAAACTATTAAAAATCACTTAATTGTAGATAAAAACCACTTAACTCTTACAAATAAAATTAAAATAATTTATAAATTTCAAAAAACTATTAAAAATCTATAAAAAAATTGATTTTATTTAAAAAATTAGCCACATTGTGAAAATTTGGATTTAAGGGGCTTGACCATGCATGGGACCATGTTTGGTTGCCTAATGGGTTCGACCCGACTGGGTCTGGCCGGACCCATGTGGAATCCTATTTGACAGCCAAGTAAGCAAAAAAGGGTGGCTCTCAAAAGTTCTCACTTCTGGACTCGAATTCTCTGTTGAAATTTACCTTTTTGTAAAATCTAAAAATACCCTTTTGTAGAGCTTAGAGTCAAGATTATGGTCATGTAATTTTTATCATGTTTTGATTTCATATAATATATTATAAGTTAAAAATACTTCAAGTAGGTCTTTTAACATTTAAGAAGACACTCATTTGAAAATATTAAAAATAACAAATCATGTCAGAAAAATTTAAACTTTATATTTAACACTAGAGGAGAGAGTCCTCTTCAAGAATATATAATTTTTTTTTAATGGTGTATATTTGATAGGGAAAATTAGATGCGAACTAAAAATTGTTGATTTCAGCTAACATCGACTTTGGATAGTTATAATAGACAAAATATATATCAAAATCCAATCTTTGTTTTTTTATGCACTAGTTATACATGTCATCTAAAACATATTATGGAATTAGAGGAAAAAAATATTATTTGCATATAGTTTTTTTACGTGAACTAGAACCTAGATTTTCAGCATATTTTAGCAATAAAAAAATGGACTTCAAAAATTTAAAAATTATGTCAATTTTTGTTCAATTTTTTTTAAAAAAATTATAAGCATAAACTTCATCAAATTTTACACATTTCATTAGTTTACATCATCTTCAAATTCTAAACACAAATGCCACTTTTTGACGTTAAAGTTGAAAAAATTGAATGATGTCATCCTTTTCCTTTATAAAAGTGTGACACAAGTTTGTACTTTTACCCCATGTTGTCATCCTTTTCCTTTATAAAAGTGTGACACAGGTTTGTACTTTTACCCCTCAACAAGCTTCCATTAGTGATAGTCCCAAAATGATAATGAATGATAAAGAAACTAAAAAGTTCAATTCCAAAAGAAATAAGCCTTAATTAGTTCTAAATTTTCCTTTCTAGCTATAAATTGCAAGATGTTTGATGCTATTCTCATATTTGTGGATGATTATTGCCTCAATTATACATTGCTTTTATAGAATTTTAGCAAGGGTAGGGGGTGTGGTTGATTTTATCATGATTAGGTGAGGGTTAAGTCCATGGTTCAACCTTTGGAGACCATTTAAATATTTTGTCCTCAAAGCTTGGGATTGTTACCCTAATTTTCTCCGCTTCATGCAAATTTGGCTAATTCCCATCTAGGGGTCTTTGTTTTTATCCTGCTAAACATCCTTGAAATTTTCATGAAATTGTGCCTTGTCTTCTGGCCTCTGCAATTTATTCTATTTTCTAGTCTATAGGCCTTCGAATTCATAAAAGTAGCCGTTGTATGGCAAAAAACCCTAAAAACCCCTGGGGTATTTTCTATTTTGAAG
This sequence comes from Chamaecyparis obtusa, assembly GCA_027943335.1. Lineage (NCBI taxonomy): Eukaryota > Viridiplantae > Streptophyta > Pinopsida > Cupressales > Cupressaceae > Chamaecyparis > Chamaecyparis obtusa. The sequence goes on along the minus strand of BSBK01005845.1, from coordinate 55,134 downwards.
TTACCTTTTTCGGGCCACTTAAAGATCCCTTTTAGCATGTGCTTTATTTTTTTGTCACCCGCAGGGTCGTGTTTTCATGTCTTTTATCCTAAGCTGGTCCCCTTTTAATTTTTCCCCAAGTCTGGCACTTTATTTTTCCCTAAGTCTCGTCAGCTTTTCTTCCCTGGGCCCAGCTCTTTGTTAAATCTTAATCGGATGGCTGTCGTATCTTCACAAAGGTTTGTGTCAGAGCTTGCGATCTTACACCGACCGTCGATCTTGTTTCCAATGTAGCGCTTCAAGGTTTAGTGGGTCCACTGCCAGGTGTACATAGTTGGCGTATTATGATTGGTCCACATGTGAATGAGTCATTTCTTGTCAGTGGGGCCATGTCAGATGTTCTGCAGGGTTGTCAATTTTAAAGAGATCTAACGGTTGGTGTAAAGGTGCAAGGAATCTTTCTGACATATGAGATTATGCACCAACCATCCATTTGGCCAAGTGTTCAAGCCTGTTTGTAGTGGGACCGTGTTGCCAGGTGTGCTAATGTGCTGGTTCATGATTAGTTGTCGAGTTCTGACAAGGTTACAGGTGGGTCCATCGTCAGAGGGTCCCGACTTAATGAGGAACAATGGCTAGCGCATGATCAAAAGGAATATTTGAGGACTATGAGATCATGCACCCGCCATTAGATTGGAATCTTGTTTGCAGTGGGTCCAATGTCAGAGATGCACTGAGGTGTATGCCTATAAAGCAGTTGGGGTGAATGGAAAGTTGAAATGTGGCAGCTCTGGGCCCAGGGTTAATGAAGTATTCCGCGAATCAGCGACTGAAAGGTTATTTCATGTTCGCTAGACTTAACCGGGGCCGGCTAAAGTATTAAACGATTTTGCAACTGAAGGAAAATTGGAACCTGAGGTAAATGCAAAGTTAGTTTTGCAGTCAAATGCCGAGCCCAGGTAAAAAGGAAGATCTGATGATCACATTTTAAAGAGAGATTGAGTTTCAAATGCCGACTATCGATCGGGAATTTTAGCGCCACCTGTGACCATTTTATCAATTTTTAAATTCAAATATCGCAGAATATCAAATTTTTGCAATTATGGTGAGCTCAAGTTGTAGAGAGGTAGATGGATCATGGTGACTAGATTTTTTATGGGTATAAACATGAAATGGACACGCAAACATAGATATCTAATCAGCTGGGATATTTTCATGTGCATTTATGACCAAATTTTATAGAATTAGGGTTTGATTATTGTATGAAAATTGGTGTAGCCCTAATTAGATATTTTTGCTCCTACCTGTGTGCATTAGAGGAGATGTATATAATGTTTTTTTGAGAGTGGTAGAGCTCAGAGTTGACAGTTTGTAAAGAAGAAAAGTCTCTTTTCTTAGAAAGTTATCTGTGACATTTTTCTGTCCTCTGGTTTTCTACATTCTGGAACCTCCCATTGATAATTCATATATTGAAGATATTTTGTGACATTTCTCATGTCCCTATGCCTTCTTGTGTGAGTTATCCCTTAATGAATTCAATATTTATATGTTTCTCAGTGATATCTTAGGGTTCTTGATCCATCTTTCTTTCTACAATCCATGTGTATTCTTGTGGATGATTTGATGTGAATTCTTTTGTGGGTATACTACAACCCCTAAACAATCTTGTCTCATTCCTATACCTAGTTGCAAAGGTGAATGTTTATTTGTAGGTCATAGATTGTTTTCTAATCCTAAGAGTGTTATAGTTTATGAAAGAATCTCTCTCTTTCCCTGAATACCCTCTTTTATTTGCAAACCCTTCTATGAAATACTTATGCAAGCCTATTCAGTGAGTTGTGATCTCCTAGACTTAATCTTATTCATTGAATCCATCTTTTATGCTGCAATTCATACCATCTTTTCGATGCATCACCTAGTAGGTAGTTTGCTTTCAAGTCTTTTCCCTTTCATGCATTCCTTCTATCCATTTTCCCTCAAAGGTTTACTTTCCTGTCAAGAAGCAAATTAGGGTGATTATCCAAGAGGAACTAGCCTAGAACCTAGAGATCTCATCTTAGTTAGCATAGGTCCCACAACCTAGAGATGATTCCCATGTTATACTAGGTTATCAAGACTATGAGAGCTTGAAATAAGGGTGCAAACTTAGTGTATAACAATTCTGGCATGCCTGGTCAGATAGTAAAGATCAAATTAAAGATCAAAGGTGTTCCTATTGGTCCATCTACAAGAGGATTAAAGAAGTTTAATACACAAGGAATATCAGTACAGGCTTAAGCTCAAGGATTCCCCACCTTGGTGCTAGTGTATATCAATTTCGGCATGCCCGGTGGGACAATTATAGTAGACAAAGGTCCATTGTTAAATTTATGCTATCTCTGATATACTGATTGCATAATATAGACTTTTAGAAGTTATTCTATCAAGTATATCTAGCGACTCCATTGGTGGAAGGATTCAGGATAACCTTGTTCAAAGGTTTATGAGAAAGATTGAGACTAGGAGCTCAAAGCCTTCTAAATTTTCAGAGTTACCCTCAAAAAGAAGCTACAAAGGTAGGTCAACTCAAAAGACATCCCCTATAAGGAGAGTTCAGTCTACACCTCCTAATACCTCAGAAAGGAGACCTTTTCCCTTTCATTCCAGAAGAAGAGGAAGATCTCTAACTAGAGATCTAGAAGAGGATTCAAATCCAGCAGCAAATACAACTCATTTAGTTGTTAATCTTCAAATCATAGCTCCTACAATGGCTAGATAGTTTTCTTTTGCACCTTTCAACTTGGGAAGTCCATTAACTTTCACTGTACATCATGATGTGCCCTTGGTGGCACTAAAGAGCTTACCTGATTTCATAGGTGAAGGGAAAACAACTTCTTTTGAGCACATAAGAGATGTGACCACCATCTGCAACATACACAACATAACCCAAGAAGATGTGGCCACCAAGTTATTAGCAGCCTCTCTAAAAGGTAAGGCTCTTGAATGGTTTATAACTCTAACTGTTGGTTCTATTAATTCATGGGATGGATTAGGAGATGTATTAAGTAAGCATTTTGAGGATAAATTAGATAATTTGTATCTAGTTGAACAATTGACAACCATTAAAAGAGAACCTCAAGAGAAAATGATAGATTACAATAGTAGATTCCTTAAGACATGGAATAGAATTCTAGCCACAGTAAGGCCATCATCTGACCATGCTTTTCTATACTACTTGCAAAGTTTGAATGGTCAAATTTCTGTCATGATCCAATCTATGGGTGGTACTTCTTTACCCCAAGCTTTTGACATAGCTGTCAGGGCTTAAAATTGTTTAATCCAAGTAGGCATGATAGGCAGAAGGCCACCAATGCCCATTTTTCCTGGCCTTCAACCCATTGCAACTACATAAGTACCCCCATTTACCCCTATTCCCACCATATTAGCACCTTAGGCTAGTACCAGTGGTCAGGAGGTAACAAAAAGTTTCTCTCAAGAGCTGCAAGAGATGAAGAATAGCCAACAAAGTAGTCAGCAAGAAATGACTAACTTGTTGCAAACCTTAACTAAAGAGGTCACAAATTTGAAGAGGCAATCTCAAGGAATTAGACCACCCTTTCAGCCACAAGGCCAAGGTCCTAATCAACAATATCAAAATCAAAGACAACCTTATCAACAAAATAGGCCACCATACCAAGGAGGATATCAAGGACAAAGGAAAAGTTTTAATGAAAGACCATTCCAACCATATAACCCTACACCTCTCAATTATGCAAATCCAATGAGAGATATGGTTCCTAGCCAAAATAATTTGGCCATGGACAATGAATGGTGTTTTCCTTGTAATCAGCCTCACAATCAGGCCACATGTTCAAATGGATGGATGAACCAAGCTCTAATGGTTCAAAATGCCTCACAAGCTCAATCAGAGGCTTCATCTAGCGGATCAATTCCTCAACAAGAACCACAAGAAAATGAGACTGCCCTTTTCAATTGGGAGCAGCCAGACTTTAATGAAATCAATGATGAATTTTCTTTTGTTGCCTATACAAGAGAAAAGAGAAGAGCTCAAGATATGGAGAGAGTAGATTCCAATGCCAAAGCCACCACATCTGTAGAACCAGTGCAACAAGCTACTCCTATCACACTTAAGGAGACTCCTACCATTACAAGCAAAGAAGGCCAAATTCCAAAAGAAGTGGAGCCTATCATAGTGAAGGCACAAAAAAGGGTACACACTGTGACACCTTTTAACATTGTAGACAACATGAAGAAGGTGAATGTCACCATGTCTATGTGGGACTCTTTATCTATTCTAGGACAGTCTGAAATTTTGAAGAAGGCCATGACTAAGGCAGCAACTCCTCAGCTTGCAAAAGAACCTACAAAGCCAGTGTTGGTTAACACTAATCAAGAAAATGAGACTCCAAGTAGCATCTCCAAGGCCAATACCATGTAAGGTAGGAATTCAAAGCCTCCTCCCTTTTATGTGTCTTTAATTATTGGAAAATTTTTAGTACATAATTGTATGGTAGATAGTGGAGCTACTAGCACTATGATGCCCAAAAAAGTAGCTGACCAATTAGGACTAAAATATGAGCCCTTCCAAAAGAAGGTTACTCAACTTGATGGATCCTCAGTCAATACTATAGGTGTGGCCAAGGATACCAGTTTAATCCTTCATGCTAGTCCTAATGTTTCCATCCTCCTTGATATATACATCATAGATCTCCCTGCATTATTTGCTATATGTCTTTCAAAGGAGTTTACAGCCAAGATAGGGGGCTACCTATCTTCTAACTAGTCTCACATGTTATTTCATACAAGGTATGGGACCAAGGTCACCATTAAGTTAGAGCCATTGGCAACACACCATATAAATCCATATGTGTCTAATACCATCAATGTGAACTACCCTATATTTGATAACAATGACTTCCAAACCATTGGAGAAGTAGACACTAAAATAGAGAATATCCTTGATATTCTACTAGATGAAAGAACTTCAGAGGCCCTAAAAAATCTTATTTGGGATTATGGTTTGGGGAGTTATTTGATACAAGAGAGTGGATCTATAGAGCCAAGCCTTTTCAAAGAAGACACTGATTCAGAGGATCAGAATAATCAGGTTTGGGAACTATTTTTTGATGGAGCTAGAAGTAGACATGGTTCTGGTGGTGGTGCTATGTTAGTGTCCCCAAAAGGAGAAAGGTATTATACTACCTTTAGATTCAGTTTCTCCTGCACTAGCAACATTGCAGAGTATGAAAGCCTTGTGAATGGACTGGAGTGGGCTAGAAAAAGAGGGCTCAAGGCCTTAAAAGTTTATGGTGATAGTGAATTAGTTGTCAGCCAAGTAAGAGGGATAAGTGCAACCAAAAATGACACTTTGAAAGCATACAAACATAGAGTTTGGGATGTAATTGAAGACTTTTGTGCTTTCAATATTGTTGCTATCCCTAGAAAGCTAAATCAAATGTAGATAGATTAGCTGCTGTTGGATCTCAGTATGATATTCCAAATACCATTTCAAAAGAAGTAGATCAACAACATATCAAAGTGATTCTCAGACCTTCTATTCCTGATAATAATGTTAATTGGCAGGTGTTTGACAATGATGAACAAATTCTACAATTCTTGTTTGAAGAAGATGTCTTTTCAAGGCATAATCAAGAGAGGATATCACAGAACTATGGTGACCAAGTAATATAACTTAAGTCCAATAAGATGCCTAGAGGCCTTGTCACTTTAGAGACTATTTTCAACAAGGATGATGAAGTTAAGAGAAACAAAGCTGGCCTAGTAGTTCAACAAGAACATTATGTTGAATTAGAGTTGGAGCCAAGTAAGAGCTTACAATTTGGAAAAGTAAACACTGAATTGGAGAAGCAATCTTACACCCAATTATTCAAAGAATTCAGTGATGTTTTTTCATGGTAGTATGAAGACCTCAAAGGTTTTGATCCATCCCTTGCTCGGCACACCATTAAATTAGAACCTAATACCAAACCAGTGAGGCAAAAGAAAAGGCCTGTTAATCCCAAGCTTGAGCCACTTATGCATAAGGAAGTGCTCAAACTGATAGAAAGTGGTATCATCTACCCCATTAAGCATACTAGTTGGGCTTCCAACTTTGTTCCTATCAGGAAGAAGAATGGGGAGTTGAGGTTATGTGTTGACTTCAGGGATCTTAACAGAGCCTCATTAAAAGACTGTCATCCATTACCCTCTATGGAACAAATTTTACAATGTGTCTCTAGATCCAAGAGATTTTCATTATTGGATGGCTATTCAGGATACAATCAAATCCTAGTTAATGAAGAGGATCAATATAAGACTACATTTACAACCAAGTGGGGAACCATGGCTTATCAAAAGATTCCCTTTGGTTTGTCAAATGTAGGTGCTACATTTCAAAAGGCAATGGATATGGCCTTTAAGAGCCTCATGTACAAGTTTGTATTGGTCTACTTAGATGACATAACTATCTATTCTAAACATGCAGCAGATCACATCAAACATTTGAGGAAGATCTTTCAAAGGTGTAGAGAGTTTGGGATATCTCTTAATCCTAAGAAATGTGTGTTTGCAGTTCATGAAGAAAAATTGTTGGGATATGTAGTATCCAAAGAAGGGATTATAATAGATCCTAAGAGAATTGCAGCCATCCTAGAGCTACCATTGCCACATCATAAGAAAGGTCTCCAATCTTTCATAGGAAAGATTAATTTTGTTAGGTGTTTCTTGCCTAATATTGCATATTTACTAAAACCTTTAATAGCCATGTTAAAGAAGAGTTCAACCTTCAACTGGACTAAAGAAGGAAAACCCTTCCAAGCTATCAAAGAGGCCTTGACAGGAAGCTCCTGCCCTGTTAAACCCAAATTTCGGTAAGGATTTTATCCTTTATGCTTATGGAGGTCATGATGCTATATCTACAATGTTGACTCAAGAAAATTTAGAAGGATTGGAGTAGCCTATTGCTTTCTTTAGCAAAGGTTTAGAAGAGTATGAACAAAGATACTCCTTTGTGGAAAAACATGTACTTGCTATGGTGAAGGCCTTAAAAAGTTCAAATATTTGTTGACTCATAGTAGGGTACATTTCAAAGTTACTCATCCAAGTGTCAAATAAATTTTTCTTTCCAAGGATCTAAATGAGAAAAGAGCTTGTTGGATCACCAAGGTGATGGAATATGACATTGATATTTAGACCACCAAGCTAGTTAGAGGAAGAGGTCTTTGTGAGCATTTGGCAGGGGATGAAAGTTCAAAGAGACTAGAACAAATGGATGCATCTTTGGTTGTGCATTCTGCAGAAGAACATGCCAAGGCATCAGGTTGGTTGCCTAACATGGTTCATTTTTTAAAGATAGGACAGTGTCCTACAAGTTTGGATTTAGCAAAAAGAAGGTATTATAGATTGCAATCTACTCCTTTTGTATTGATAGATGACGTTCTTTTTAGAAAGGATCACAATGGTATCCTTTTAAGATGCATTGATTCAGAAAGGATAGCTGATGTCCTATTTGAATTTCATGATGGACCTTCTGGAGGTCACTTCTCTCCTAGGACTACTGCTTTTAAAATCATGAGAGCCGGCTACTATTGGCCATCTATCTTTAAGGATAGCCATGATTATGTGAGAAAATGAATCAAATGTGCTATGTTTGCAGGAAAAGAAAGGCTTGTAGCCTTACCCCTATAGCTAGTCAGAACAGAGAAACCTTTCATGAAGTCGGGTATAGACTTCGTTGGTCTTATCAATCCTCCATCTAGTGCAGGACACAAGTGGATAATTACTGCAACTGATTATTTCACTAGATGGACAGAGGCAGTTGCTCTAAAAGAATCAAATGAGAGTGTTGTATTAAGTTTTTATGATGATTTAATTCATAGATTGGGCACTCTAGACTCCATAATATTAGATAATGCATTGGCATTCACAAGCCTTAAAGTCTTAGAATGGGCAATCAGAAATGGCATTTATCTGAATACGAGTTCAAATTATTACCCTCAAGGAAATGGCTTAGCAGAATCAACAAACAAGAACTTAATTAGGATAATCAAGAAGACCCTGGAGGATAACCAAAGGAGTTGGCATACTAAGTTGAAGTATGCCTTGTGGTTAGATAGGATTACCCCAAATAAGATCATTGGGAATTATCCTTATGTGTTAGTGTATGGCAGAGAGACTAAGTTGTTCATTTCAACTAAATTACTAGCTCTGGACTTGGCCATTCAATATGCCCTATTTGAGGAAGGAGATCCCTTACAGATCAAGTATGCTCAGCTCATGGAATTAGAAGAAGTCAGGGATAAATCCATAAAGGATATGGAATTCCATTAGATTCAGACAAAGAGAAATTTTGATAAAAGAACCAGGATTAGGAATTTCAAAATTGGAGATGTAGTCCTCAAGTGGGATGAATTCAGATCAAAGCCTGGTAGACATACTAAGTTTGACTCATTCTGGGGTGGACCATTTGTTATTATAGAATGCAAGGGGCCTAATGCTTTTCAGCTATCAACTCTTGAATGAGATGCCTTGACAATATCAGTCAATGGTTTCCACTTGAAGACCTATTTTGAGGTTGATCCCTCTTTGTGAATTTTGTAAAATGTTTTCTTGCTTCCTTCCTATTTTCTAGGTTAGTTTCTTTCTTTTCAAGAAGTACCTGTGCACAAGTTCATCCTTCTGGTTCTAGTTGTGTTCCTCTATCAAGTTTTGTGCTGAGATGATGACCTCATGCCCAATGAATATGTCAAGGCCACTGATCAATGTCTAGTAGGCTGACATCTAGCAGAACTTGCCAAAATGTTACCCTAATTTTCCCCACTTCATGAAAATTTGGCTAATTCCCATCCAGGGGTCTCTATTTTTATCCTACTAAACATCCCTAAAATTTTCATGAAATTGTGCCTTGCCTTCTGGCCTCTACAATTTATTCTATTTTCTGGTCTACAGGCCTTAGAATTCATAAAAGTAGTCGTTGTATGGAAAAAAACCCTAAATACCCCTGGGGCATTTTCTATTTTGAAGTTACCTTTTTCGGGCCACTTAAAGATCCCTTTTAGCATGTGCTTTATTTTTTTGTGACCTGCGGAGTCATGTTTTCATGTCTTTTATCCTAAGTCGGTCCCCTTTTAATTTTTCCCTAATTCTGGAGCTTTATTTTTCCCTAAGTCCTGTCAGCTTTTCTTCCCTAGGCCCAAATCTCTATTAAAGCTTAATCGGATGGCTATCATATCTTCACAAAGGTTTGTGTTAGAGCTTGCGATCTTACACTGACCATCGATCCTCTTTCCAATGCAGCGCTTCACAGTCCAGTGGGTCCATTGCCAGGTGTACATAGTTGGTGTATTATGATTGGTCCACATGTGAATGAGTTATTTCTTGTCAGTGGGGCCCTATTAGAGGTTATGTAGGGTTGTCAGTTTTAAAGAGATCTAACAACTGGCGTAAAGGCACAAGGAATCTTTCTGACATATGAGATTATGCACTAACCATCCATTTTGCCAAGTGTTCAAGCCTCTTTGTAGTGGGGCCATGTTGCTAGGTGTGCTGATGTGCCAGTTTGTGATTGGTTGCTGAGTGCTAACAAGGTTATATGTGGGTCCATTGTCAGAGGGTCTTGGCTTAATGAGGATCAATGGTTGGCACATGATCGAAAGGAATATTTGAGGACTATGAGATCATGTGCCTACTATTAGATTGGAATCTTGTTTTTAGTGGGTCCAATGTCAGAGAGGCACCGAGGTGTATGCCTACAAAGTAGTTGGGGAAAATGGAAAGTTGACATGTGGCAGCTCTGGGCCCAGGGTTAATGAAGTATTCCATGAATCAGCGACTGAAAGGTTATTTCATTTTTGCCAAACTTAACCGGGGTCAACTAAAGTATTAAACAATTTTGCGACTGAAGGAAAATTGGAACCTAAGGTAAATTCTAAGTTAGTTTTGTAGTCAAGTGCCGATCCCGGGTAAAAAGGAAGATCTAACGGTTGCATTTTAAAGAGAGATTGAGTTTCAAATGCCGACCGTCAATAGGGAATTTTAGCACCACCTGTGATTGCTTTATCAATTTTTAAATTCAAATATCGTAGAATATCAAATTTTTGCAATTATGGCGAGCCCAAGTTGCAGAGAGGTAGATGGATCATGGTGGCTAGATTTTTTATGTGTATAAACATGAAATGGACATGCAAACATAGATATTTGATCGGCTGGGATATTTTCATGTGCATTTATGGCCAAATTTGATAGAATTAGGGTTTGATTATTGTATGAAAATTGGTGTAGCCCTAATTAGATATTTTTTCTCCTACCTATGTGCATTAGAGGAGATGTATATAATTTATTTTGGAGAGTGGTAGAGCTCAGAGTTCACATTTTGTAAAGAAGAAAAGTCTCTTTTCTTAGAAGGCTATCTGTGACATTTTTCTGTCCTCTGGTTTTCTACATTTTGTAATGTCCCATTGATAATTTAGATATTGAAGATATTTTGTGACATTTCTCATGTCCCTATGCCTTCTTGTGTGAGTTATCCCTTAATGAATTCAGTATTTATATGTTTCTCAGTGATATCTTAGGGTTCTTGATAGTTCTTTCTTTCAGCAATTCATGTGTATTCTTGTGGATGATTTGATGTGAATGCTTTTGTGGGTATACTACAACCCCTTAACAATCTTGTCTCATTCCTATACCTAGTTGTAGGGGTGAATGTTTGTTTGTAGGTCATAGATTGTTGTCTAATCCTAAGAATGTTATTGTTTGTGAAAGAATCTCTCTCTTTCCCTGAATACCCTCTTTTATTTGTAGATCCTTCTATGAAATACTTATGCAAGCCTATTCAGTGGGTTGTGATCTCCTAGACTTAAGTTTATTCATTGAATCCATCTTTTATGCTGTAATTCATACCATCTTTTCGGTGCATCACCTAGTAGGTAGTTTGCTTTCAAGTCTTTTCCCTTTCATGCATTCCTTCTATCCCTTTTCCCTCAAAGGTTTACTTTCCTATCAAGAAGAAAATTAGGGTGATTATCCAAGAGGAACCAGCCTAGAACCTGGAGGTCTCATCTTAGTTAGCATAGGTCCCACAGCCTAGAGATGATTCCCATGTTATATTAGGTTATCAAGACTACGAAAGGTTGAAACAAGGGTGAAAACTTAGTGTATAACAAGGACCAAAGGAAAAATTGAGTGGACAAGATGCATTATCCAAGTGAGTGATTGAGATTCAATTTAGGCTTTATCCATGTTAGCTCAATTGTTAAATCTTATGGGTTGATGATTTTTCCTCCTATTTGGTGGTTGAGGGAAAATAAGATTTAATTAATTGAATTTAATTAATATCTTTAGCCATGTGTACCCATTGAATGGGTTGATTTGATTTAAATGAACTATGTAATTAATTAGATTAATTACACAATTGATTGATTTATAATGCTTTATTTGATTTAAATTGAATTATGGCTTGATTTGAATTTTGATTTGATAAATGCTTGATTTGATTCAATTCCTCTAATTTTCGCCTTGATTGTTCACTTGATTTATTTTGTCCAATTCTAGATGATTACACATATAATAAATTATAACATAATTATAGAATAAATACTATACATATAAACAAGGTTAATTCTAAATCCTAACATAATCTCAAACAACATTGAATCAAAAGACCACAACATAAACTGCATTCCAAATCCCCCAACTAGGGTAACCTCCTAAACAGAAATCTATGTCCATGGGTAACCTTGAGAGTAATCTTGGTAATATCTCCACATAACAACCATTTGAGGATTTTTAAGGCATGCTCAGACCTATGTAGCTAGGTGGAGTCGATGCTTGGTAAATGTAAATTATCTATTAACTTACACAAACCCATTTAACCATCAAGCATCTACTAAAAAATATCCCATTATCAAATCAAGATAAACAAATCATATAACCCTAAATGCATTAATCATGTCTAATCTCAAGTAACGTTATTAGAGTAGGTAACACATCTAACCCTTAAGTGATTATAATCAATTAACTTAAGGTAAACATAAATAGTAATAATGAGCATCTCACAAATAAGCATATATGTCTATCAGGTGATCCCTAAAATATCACAGACTCATAGGAAGATATGCAAAGGAACATACCTATGCAATGTTATTATTTCCCAAATTAAAATATGAAGTTACAATGAGTTGGAAGAGGTTTGGTTTAAGAAACCATCACAAGAGGGATTATTCTCAGATATAGCTCTTCCTAATTTCTACTGAGCACAACAAGGACTTGATAGTTTTCGAGGGGCATTACAGGTTGAATACTAACATTTATTTAACTCTTTGTTGCAGATGGTCAACTGCACGAGTCTAATTTTTTGGGCTACTTTAAAATAAACCACTTGTTTCTTTTTCTATTTTGGTGGGCAACGTATTGGTCACTTTAGGATTATTGGATGTTTCTCCAAGGAATGCAATTAGTTAAGGAATAAAACCCATAGCCTGAAGGGTAAATTTTAAAAACATGAGATGTGATGGAAAAGGAAAAAATACTTTGTGGAAGATAACTGGAAGGGTGCATGGATTCTGCTCCTATGGTTTTCTTCAGTAATAGGGATATTTGCATAGAAATTTATAAAATACAAGGATGCATCAATATATCATGTGATGGGATACTGTGTTCATTTCTAAGGGAGCTATAGAGACAGTCTAATTTAACATGCCATTAATTTGTTACATGCTAGATAAAAAACCATGACATGGATCTATAATGAGACCAAGATTGGTGTTGCAGTTCCATTTGATGATAGACAATTTATTTTTTACAAGGTCATCTTGCAAAGTCCAAATCCCTCTTTGGAAAAGGAATGTTCAATCTCATACTTAAAAAGAAGAATAAAAATGACCAAATGAAAATAGATCCCTTGGGGCCTGAGCATTTTAAATTACGTATGCAAAATTTTGATGGTGGGATTGTGTAGGTTATTGTAATAGCACTAGAAATAGGAATTGAACTTCATGTAGGAGCTCATTTAACATGTGATTTTCCTTGTCTTCTTCACGTAATAGATATTGAATATGAAACTACAAAAAATGTTTGGATATGAAAGGCCATCCAATTAATAGTGTTTCATTTAGGGAGTTGAAAGCGTTATAGGTATAATTATGGTGGTGTTCATGGAAATTTAATTTGTCCTTTCTACTTCCTAGTCGAGAGAGAATATGTTGAATCTTTCAAAATTCATGAAGATGCTTACAAGATTCAATGCCTTATGGCATTCTTGTCATTTGTTTGTAATTATATAGGCAATATTGATATTCCATGTAATAAAGTTTTATTTCGGCCATAAATAGTACAATATAATGGTGAGTAATCTCTAACTTTCAATATTACATCATGATTGGTTTTAATCATCTTTAAACTAGCACATAGTTACAAGTCAAATACAATATGGGAACAAAAAAATACCTTGCACAATCTCTATTTGTGGACATGGATGCACCTCCCAATTTAAGTGTTAATATATGGTTTTTAATGAATAATATGATGATTCATATAAGGATACAAATATGTGTACATAATCAAGGTATCATTATTGGCTAATCAATTTTGTCAGGTATGCTAAGTTTGCAAAACTTGAAAATCTTTGTGGTGCACGAGCACCCCAAACAAAGGAAGATGACCAAGAAATCAAGGATATCCTTGAGGTGTCTACATAATTAAAACATCATATTTTGATGCAAGTATAATAGGTTAATACGGAATGAGTGAATAAGACCCAATGTTGTAAGGCATTGTCTTAGTTTGCATAGTATAAGCCACATTGGACAAATGACCGTGTGGGTCAATAAGATTCTAGGTGAAGGTTGATTATAGGTGTCTAAGTCCTAATAGGATCCTACAATTCAATAAAGTTGTGATTTTAAGAACTTAGCCAATTGTGTGCAAAAGGTGCAAGTTTTGACAACATTTTGAAAAGTTGTCAATGCAAAATGTGTAATTTTTTAGCACAGTTTATCAACTTTCTTCCCAATAGTTAGAAAGTTTGAAAAACTATTAGAAATAATTGGGAAAGGAATAAAATGATTTGTAAGACCAATTTGGAGGGTTTTTGATAGAAGTGTAATATTTTGGCATTGCGAAGTAATAAGAGTCTTGAAGTTTTCCTACAAATTCCATGTTATTTTGATTAGCACATGTGTGTATAGATTCATGTTGATCTGAAACTAGTTGGACATGTTAGTATAGACCCTTACCTTTTGTATGTAATAAGTTCAAGGTCTTTATCATAGCCTAGGAAAGAGAAATTTTTGTTTTTTATCTAGATAGTCCAAAAACCTTGATTCACCGAGGGAATGGAATATAAATGGCCACAGGTAAATGTTGAAAGTTGGGTGCCTATTCTATGGAAGTTTGCGGCCAAAAAATTCTAGCACAAGAAACAGGCACCCATTTTTTAAAAATCGGGCACCCATTTAGCTTCATGTGCTCAACCCGTATTTAAAAAATGGGCACCCGTTTAAAAATTGGGTATCCATTTTTCTTTGGGTGCTCGAGGTAAAATAGGCACCCATTTTTTAAAAATCGGGTGCCCATTTTGTAAATGTATTTTAAAAAAAACCATTTTCCAAGTCATTTTCACAACTTGCTAAACGAGATCATGGTTTTTGACCTATGAATGCCTATTTCTACTGCTACTAACAACACCCTCATTTATTTTTTTCCCGATTCCAAGTAGGTACCATTATTTTTTATTATTTTTCTTTATTTTTTATTTTTTATTTAAAATTGTAGTGTAATGTTATTTTTAACTAGTTAAATGAGTAATTATTTAGTTTCAACTTTTTTTTCTAATTTATCATATAAATAGTTGTATTTTATGTTTCATTTAGTTATTTTTAGTTTTAATTTACTTTATAAATTATTGTAGCAAACTATAAAACTAAAAAAAACTATTTAAACTTAATTTAACCCAACCTAGAAAATAAAAATGTAAATCTAGACATAATTGAAATACAAAACCCTAAGTAGAAAATAAAAACATAAAGCTAGACACAACTAAAATAAGAAACCATAGGTAGAAAACATAAATGTTAACCTAGACGTGCAACGAAAAAGACCTTTTCTTGGCCTCCAATGAGGGAAATAAGCTAGATCTTTAAAAGAAGACACCTTTATTTTTTGAAAGGAATAAAGTATTTAATTCTTGAACTTGATGGATCTTCATGGCTTAATTTCCTTCCTTACACTTGATATATTGAATTATTTATTACTCTAAAATGGATAATAGATGCTCACAATACATAATGAATCTCATGAATGCATAGTGGATATCTCAAATAAGGAGAGATAGGGCTTTATATACATCTTATATAATTTTAGGGATCATTAAACCTGAGCAGGATAACCACATGTCCTAATTTCACTCCAAAATCATAGCATAGGGCTCTGAGCCAAGTTTGGGCATAATTCCCTGTGAACACATTGCCAATGGTGATTTGTCCCTAGAATAATAGTCCTAGATTTGATTTTGGTTCCAAGGAGATGAATTAGGTTCACGACATATGAAGATAACTTTTTTCAGGGCTAGAGAAGGTCAAAAAGGTCATAAATAAGTGGATAGTGTATGCACCCAAAAATGGTCGCCTAGACTTTGGGCCCTATTTATTCAATTTATCAATCTCGAATCAATTTTATCAATAATTAATATTTTCAACATTATCAATTTCTTGATCAAATCTTAATTTCGATCATGTATTGGATTTTTATCCTATGGGCTAACCATTTTATCCTAAGTATTTATTTGATTAAAAGGAATATTTCCTCCCTTTTTAATAAATAAAAAATCCCCCTTTCCTCTTATCCTAAGTTGCACAAATAAAGCATCATTCTTATTCTATAAAAAAGAGAAAAACACTTTTTGTCTCATATGGACATAAAGTCAACTCCTATTTTGTCATTGGAGGATACTTGTGCATATGGATTGCTCCTCTTTCAAGCTCCACCGTTGATTGAGACTTTTTCCTCTTAATCTCCATGGTCCATTCCTTTGCATTTCTTATAAAAGGAGAGCTCTCTCCTTCATTTGCATATCCATCTCTTTCATGCTATTGTTATGCTGTAGGTTTTCTAGGTGCATTTGGAGCTTTTGGAGATCATTGCTACATCAAGCTTTTCTTGGATTTCCTCATTGCTTCATAGTTTAGACTTCATTTCTTGCATTATCATAGCATCCATAGCTTCATTTCATAGCTTAGTTTCTTTTATATAATAGACTTAACTCACATAGCTTAATATGAAGGATTTGTAACACTTGTTCTTTCCATTTCATAGCTTAGTTGCATTGCATTTTCATTTCCATAGACTAGTTTGCATTACATTTTCGTAGTGATTCTTGAGGATATTGGCACTCTTTCCCTTGTCCTCATTTGAATCTCTCGTTGTGTGGTTGACTAGCAAGGTCACAAGCTTGTAGCTCTAGCTGAGAGCAAATACATCATAGTCTCTTGCAACTCCATGCATAGAGAGCTATGAGCCACTTTTTGAGGCCTCATTCTTGAGCAACCTTGCATGTAATGGTTCATAGAAGTGCACCATTTTAGTGTGTACATTTTTGGTGCCCACCATGGGGCAGAGTAGACTAGCTTTGTCCCTTGCTTTTCTGCAAGTTTTCGGCTTAATTTTTAGTTTCTATTTTTCTGTCTCAGACTGTCGTGTGATACTTTCCAGAAGTATCGTGCGATATACCTCTGTATGTGCATGCGATACTTCACCTGTCGGAAGTATCACTTGACTATAGTAGAGAATATCGTGTGGGCTCGGGTGAAGTATCACCTGGCAAAGGGTGAAGTATTGCATTGACTGAAGAGTATCGCCTGGTATAGTGTGAAGTATCATGCGATACTGGTGTCTAGACTGTGTCTGTACTTGACAGTGAGCTATTTTTGAGCTATTTTATCTATCTTGTAAGTTTTGGGTTCTTAGCTATCTTTTTGAAATTTTTTGAAAATTCCAGCATCACTCTGGTAAATGGGTGCCCATTTTGAAATTTTGTAAATGGTATCAAAAGTTTAAGTGTGATATATCATTGGAAAGGTCTTTCCAAGCCTAATCCAACCATGATGGTTTCATTTTCAAATTTTATCATTTGATCAGTTATTTTTGTAGATTATCTAATGTTTCATGTGCTAACCATTGTTAGATTTCAGATTTTGCTGACCTTGTTGGTCTAACAAGTTGTGGTTGTAGGTGCCTCTTGCTTGAATATTTTGTCAAAATTGCATGTCAAAGAGGGCTACTAATGGTTTTTGCAGGGTTGTCCAAGCATAAAAACAAAAAAAAATTTTGCTTGTTTATTTTCTTTCATTCCAAGTGTGGCATTCACTAATTGTATTAGGAATCTTAATACCTTGTGAAAGGGATCTTGAGGTGGTAGGAGAAGTATGCTCTTCACCTTTAGGTGAATCAGAAAATCTTGACGCATCTTAAGGTTTTCGAAGCAAGGGGGTAATTGAACTCTTTTCTTGGTGTGTTTGGGAGAGATTCTTGAGATAGGGGAGTATTCTCTTCACCCTTGTGGTGAACCAAAAACCTTGAACCTCAAGAGTTAATCCACTTTTTGTTTAGTTGTTAGAACCCTTTAGCGAGCCTACTCTTGAGCAATCAAGAGGAATGACCCAAGTGGGGACAAGCTAATACCGACCTATTCCAACCCATTATAATCTCAAGGCTATCAAGGACACAAAACCTTGGTAGACATAACACTTGTCTTCGCTTGATGTGAGTAGCTCATGGGATTACGACCATGGGGAAAGCATTGAGCAAGAATTCTTAAGGTACTCTTGAGGCCGCAAGGTCCTAGTCCTTCATGAGGAGCAAGAGGGGTGTTATGAATGGAAGCCCTTACTAAGAACCATAGGTTAGAGGCCACCTTATTTAGCCACTTATCTTCTTAGTGCAAGGATTGATCCAAGTGGACTAACCCGGATCACCCCAAGATACTCACCATATGTGTCCCTTTGGTTGTGTTGTTTGACACTTCCATGACAAAGCCAATATCTCTTGTGGGCAACCACTTGGTGTGAGGCAAGGGGGCATCAAGTTGTGGGCTAAGTTGGTAAGTATTGAGCCTTGTCTTGTAGGTAGATATTGCTTGAAGTGTCTTTGATTGTGTGATACCAGTGTAAACATTCTCAACATACAAAGAATCGGTAGCATTCATAGGGTGCAATTTGATTTTTGATATCATAAGTGTTTGTCTTAGAAAAGTTGCTTTTGCCCTTGTTTCAAGTGTTTGAAGACATGTTTGATCCTCTACTATTTGCAAACCTATCCAAATGCTATTAAATTTGTGATTGACATCAGACATTTTCACCCTAACATTCAGAGGATCCAAAATCAGACCTTAAAAACTCAAAATTTTGCACAAATTGGTCAAGATCAACATCAGTATCACATTAGCCAAAGAGAAATATTGCATTAGAAGGTTGTTCTTTGTGAGAAAGTTTATCTCTAAAATTGTGAGCTACATTCTTGGGAAATTCTCATACTCTTATTGTCCAAATAATTTTCATTTAATCTCAATTTCAATTATATTTTGGCCTAGCCCAACCTCCTAGTTCAAAAGTGCAAGGGTAGTCACCCTTTGATTTGAAGCACCTCTTTGACAGTGTTGGTAAAGCCCCTTCTTCTATCTTTTCATTTCTCTTTGGATAATAGAGAACTTTGATTATCCTAGTTTGGTGTTGACATTTTGTGAGGTCATCCTATTACTAGTCTTCCTTGGTCAGTCCAGATCTTAGATCCTAGGTGTTGTCATGTTGCTCAACATCTCAATGAACGTTATGGTATCAATTGCACAAGATGGCTCTTAGTCTTCTTCTTTCTTCAACATTTCCCATGTTCTTCTAAAGTCTTCTATTCCCATGGCAAATTCTTCTTCTTCTTCTTGATTCTTTTTCTCCTACTATCTAGTTTGTATTCCTCTATTTTTATATCATTCCTATGCTTGATTTCTCCTCTTTTGGAACAATGAATCTTGACTATCTAGCTTTGGAACCTTTATTAAGAATAGATGATCTTGAGCTCATTGACATATTCGAAAAGTGTTGTTCCTCCAAAATTCTCATGAGTGATGAATTTATAGAAAAAATAAAAGAAAAGTCAATTAAATCAGATGCCTTTGCTAGAATCATAAACATGATCATATCACGATCTTCTTTTTCCAAACATTCTTCATCTTCTAAATCTTCTCATCATTCCTCATCTTCTAAATCTTATCATGATTCTTCTAAACACTATTCACATTCTTCATTTTCCAAATCTTATCATGACTCTTCTAAACATCATTCAAATTTCTCATTATCCAAGTATTCTTCTTCCACTAGGTCTTCACCTTCCTCTTCTTCACAATCTCATTCTTCTTCTACTGCTTCAAAGAGTCTTACTTCTCTTCAGAAGACATACCATAATGAGCAACGTGATAGTCCTTATGATACCTCTTCCATGAAGAATGACACACCCACCTATGATGACTATGATGACTATGATGATGGACAATGTAGTGATATGTATGACACCTCTATTCCTAAGAGCCCTCCTAGTCGTGTCCTTGTGCTTACTAAAAATGGGTCCTCATATTGGAAAGATCGTGATGGTGATCCATATGATTCAGATTTTTAAAAAAACTTTGATGAGTTTTGTGAACAATACCTTGATTATAATCCAGCTACTACTATTGAGGAATATAAAATGCACCGTGTTGATTTGAAACTTAAATATTATAAGAATCTTTCCTCTAAGAACATTCATGCTGAAAATAAAGGTTGCACTCTCAAGCAAGATCATATTAATGTTGAACCTTTGTCTTGTGATGGTTCCCTTCCATCCTCTACTTCCTCCAATGCCCATACATTTCCTAAAGCTTCCGAGTCTTCCAAATCTTTCACAAATCCTTCATCTGATTCAAATCCTAAGGCTTTTCATGTGGTCCCCTATAGTTATCCAAAAGGGCTACCTCTTAAAGAAACTCAAGCTAACCTTCACTTGGCTACAAATACTTTCAATAATGCTAAACCTAAAGAGCCTAAGCCTTTATGCACTATAATGCCTACTTCAGCTAATCTTTCACCATCTCCTCCAAAGTCTTCCATACAATCTCAACTTGCTTCCTTGTCCGTAGAAGTGGCTCCATGTCAAGAGGACTCTAAAAATGATAAAGAAAAGAATATAAATAAAGATCAAGATCAGGAACCCTCCATATCATCCAATTCTCTTCATGATGTATCTCCTCCATTGCATGGTTCTTTTGATCCTCTACGCTCTTCTGCATTCATTCCACCATCTCCTAAGCAAGACCAAGATACTACTTACACTGTTGAGCTTATTGATAATCAAAATAATCTTACCACACTTGCACTTTCCAAAGATGATACTTCCATTAAGGTTATTAAAAATGGTTTTGTTACTTCCAATGTTAAGCCTATTGAAAATCAAGAAAAAAATGATGCGCTTATGCCATCCAAAGCAACTTGTCAAGATCAAAGTATTTCATTTTCTTGTTCTACCGCTCCATGTTCACTTCCACTTTCTTCTCTTCCTAAATCTTTGCAAGCTTTGAATGATCCTATCAAAGAAGGTGCTCCTATTCAAAATGTGCATGATCCTGTTGAAAACTCTAATGCTCACTCTAAAGATGTTGATGTCCTTGGTTGTCATATAGATGCTGATAAACTTATTGATTATCCTTTTGTGTCTTCCACATCCATCCTTGGACCTCCTCCACCAATACTAAGGGCTTCATGTCTTCCTTCCATCTTGGGCCCTTATGTCCCTTCACTTTCTCCTCCTAACTCTCCTAATTCATCATCCATCTTGGGTCCTTACGTCCCTCCATCCCCTATCTTTCCTCAAGATCAACATAGATGCATACCCTTGAATCCCTTTCATCCACCCACCCATCTAAACCGGTCATATCCTCCTTCTTCCACAAGTCCCAAGTCTTTTGGAAGTAAGTTGAATGTTCAAAACAAGAAAAAGAAGCAATACAAGAATCCATCAAAAAAAGAAGATCACCATGTCTCCTCTAGTCGACATGGGGGCATAAAGTCGAAAGAGATATCTAAGAAGAAAACTACAAGACAAGTATGGGTTCCAAAATCCATCATTGAAGATATTCTCTCTCAGTCATCAAAAGGAAATGAAAAGCCTAAGGCTATATGGATTCCAAAGTCTCTCTTGAAAGAGTCTTATGTTGAGAAAAAAGTAAAGTTGACATTCAAGCTTCCAAAGGCTTCCACTTCATCTTTTTCCAAAAATATTCTTTCATTCCATGCACCTAAACCGTAACCTCTACTAAACATTTTCCATATTCTTTCTCATATTCCTCCATTCACATTTAAGAATTATAACAAGCACACCAATCCTCTTTTCAAAGAGTCAGATAGCAATAATGAACCAGAATATGGTTCGCACTTGGACTAGAATATGGTTCATGTTTCCTCCATCCTCTTGCCACCCTTCAAGGTGTGTATTGACGTTGATCTTACCTTTCTTTCCATCTACCTTTTCACATTCCTTCCATTCATTATCCTTCTACCTTCTATCATTTTTTCCTCATTTGCCTATTCCTCATGTGTTTTCCTTTCCCTATCAGCATCTTTGAGCATATCATTTTAGATCCTTGGTATATCAATGATTTATCCTTTCGAGGAGCATTACCTAAAAGGTCTGCTTTCTTCTGAAAAAGATAAAATTAAAAAAATAGAAAAATAAATAAATAAATTGAAAATGTGCCTTGGTGAAAACTTGGAAACAGGCGCCTTGGTAGCAAAAGTAAAGAGAAATAAATTCATCCTATGGTGAAAACCACTCCTTTGTGGTGCCTTGGATAAGTACCATGATGAAAACCTGGCAATCAAGCGTCATGCATAGTTCTTCTACATATTTCATCCATTCCATCTTCTCTCTTTGATCTTGACAATGTTGATCTATACACGAACATTTGGCTATTTTGTGAACTATCTTACGATGATCTTGCTTTCATTCCATTCATGTTTAGCCTTCATATTCATTTTCCTTCATTCATTCTAGCCTTTCGCTATCCTTTTCCCCTCTGGTCTTGATCTAATAAAAAAAAAAAGAAGTAAAACATGATGTTATGAAGCCTCTTGACATGTCTACTCCTTTGGACTGCATCCTTCCTTCTTTTGCAATGTGCTTTTGTGACTTATCCTATGCTAGCCTCTCATTGCTTGTCCAAATGCGGTTTACATGACAACAATTTTTCCCTAGCTTAGGTACTCTTGAGGAGTTTGACCTTAAAGATTTCTTCCCTTCACTCTCCTTCATTCTCATGTCTTCCATCTCATTCACCAGCTTGCTTATCCATCTTGTCCCTCACCTTTCTAGACATTGGGAATACACGATGTGATCTTGCTTGGGAGTTTGATGCCCATTCTGTCTAGGGGCATTCTTTGTACATATTTTATGATCCTGAAAAAATACCAAAAAAATTGATATATGATGCTGAAAAAAAATCTTAAAAAGTATAAAAAGTCCTGAAAAAATATAAAAAAATAAAAAAATGCAAAAAGTTCAAAAAAATTGAAAAAGTGCCTTGGTGAAAACTTGGAAACAGGCGCCTTGGTAGCAAAAATACAAAAAAAAGAAAAAAATTAAAAAATGAAAAAAGAGAAAAATTGCAATAAAAATTCAAGTGGTGAAAACTTGAAAATAGGTGCTACTTGAGGCCTTTGCACTCCTATTTGATAGCATGCATCCTCGACACTGAGCCTTTCCATCATGTCTTGACCCTATTTGACTTGGTCTGGAATTGGTCTTTATCTTTGTCTAGGGGGCATACCTGTTAGCATAGGTCTTTTAGGTGCGTTTGTCTCTTGGGGCATTTCACAACAGGTGTTTTTCAACACCACCCCAGACAATATTTTTCAACACTACCCTTGCATCGAGTGTTTCTTAACACTTATCAAATGTCTTTCCCTACAGTCTAGTATGATGCGATATTTCTCATTTGCAAATGTGATACTCAAAGTCTGACTCTATGACCAACACACACGCACTCAAACAATCAACTCGTTGAGATATGTTGACTTTATTTTTCTTTGTGTGCTGTCTATGAGGATTTCTTTGATGAGTGGTCTCTCCCTGCGAAGTTTTCAATGATGCATAGCTAGAAGACTGAGGGTATGAGAACATGTTTTATTTCTTTATCTGCTTGTGGGTATATTTTGTTAGTCCTAACTGTCATGAGCATTTATGCTAGTCTTACTTGACACTATGGGTTGACAAGGTCTTATCCTTGACTGTTTTGCGAGTGCATGCTTCTAGTTATCCTGACTTTCATGTGTCTTGATGCAAGCATAATATCGCCATATCAAACTTAGGTGATCTCACTGCATTAGTCATCTTGACCTATATGTCTTTGATGCCTAGGTGAGATTTCCACATTTCTATGTGATAAAGATCATATTCATATCCACATAGTTATGCTAGTGTGCATTGTATGATCTTATGACGCTACCAATAATGCTTGATGATGATAATTAGATGTCTATAAGCGTTGTGACCTTGCAAGTCAACCACTTTCATAGTAGCTTGCATTTTTAGGGTCATGTTAGATTAGTTTTGCACTTTGCATATGGAGAGAGTTTTCCTTTTTATCATCTACAGACTAGTTGGTCAATTGTGCTCATTTTCTGATTCTTCTTGATCATATCTTTCATTTCTGGTCTTTCATATCACATCATTTTCTATCCATTTTCAGATTCGAAATCAAAATCCGAGTCGCGTTTCCAAATTTTTCCTTTCTTCTGTGCAGTTCACTGACTTTTTGAGGTATAATTTGATCTTTGATGGAATTTCTTCCTTCCATGTCTCTCAAATTTTCTAGTCTTTCATTCATGCTATTTCTAGTCTTCTATTTCTATTCTTCTACTTCATCACTGGGGCATGTTTCATTGCCTAATGGTTAACCTATTGACCCTTTACCTTCGATTGTGATTTCATTTTGATTTGATCAAATCTTTATCAATTTTTTGCTTCTCCTCTATCTGATTTCAATTTCGACTCCGAGGGGGCAGTATTTATGGGATTCTCATCCCCGATTCCTTGATTCTCTTGATTCAGACATCTTTTGTGAGCTTTTGCTCAAATTTGAGATTTTTGTGTGAGTGATTTACACCTTCATGAAATAACAAGATTAACTAAGAACAACAAGAATTAGAGCAAAATAATCTAACAAATGCACAATTAATCTATCAACATCTCATGGATCTCTAAAATAAAGTGGTAAATGAGGCTCTCAGCTATGATCCTCACTAGTGACACTCTAAAGATGAGAATTAAGTTATATGATATGCAAATTTAGATCTAATTATCAAATTCTAGCTCTATTTGATAAGAAGATCTCTAAAATGATCAACAATTTAAGCTAAATATCAATGAAAATACTAAGTGAGTGATGTGGATGCAAATTGCAAGAGCTTTGCTGCAATTCAAAGATATGGAGTGGATTTTTAATGCCTCAAAATGCCTTCTATTTATAGGATTTTCCCAAGGGTAGGGGGTAGAGTGAGATAACCATGGTTAGGCTTGGGTAAGGTCAATTGGCTTTGCTTTGTCCCTAAATTGGGGGACAAACATTTAAATGGTTTCAAAAGGCTGGACCATTTCAACAAAAAGTGAGTGATTTGTGTCCATTTTGTCTCCTTTTTCCTTTGTTGAGAGAATTTCATATTTATTAATTAATTAAAGTAATTAAATTTAGCCATGAAGGGTAAGAGGTTCATTTTTTATTTTTGCTTTCAACAACTATGTCATTAATTGAATTTAATCAATTTCTTCGTGTTTTTCCCCTTTTCAAGCTTTATTTAATCATTTAATCATTTAATTGAATTTTCCTTTGATTTGAATTTCCTTTGTTCCATTTATTGATTTTTCATGCTATTTTGATGACTTGATTGCACCTTTTGATTGATTTAAGCCTTTACCAATTTTCCATGTCTACAAGAGATTCTTATCTCCTACTTTGAATGTGATCCTGAATCGACCTCATGTTCAAAGGCCTTCGTTTATGCTTTGTCTGGATGTGATCACAAACCGACCTCACATCTAAGTTGTTTTGTGATCCCAAATCGATCTCACACTTCAATTTTTCTTTGACTGCATGTGTTCCCAAATCGATCACACATTAGTCAAAGAGGGGCAAATGTATGCACCCAAAAATGGTCGCCTAGACTTTGGGCCCCATTTATTCAATTTATCAATCCTGAATCAATTTTATCAATAATTAATATTTTCAACATTATCAATTTCTTGATCAAATCTTAATTTCGATCATGTATTGGATTTTCATCCTATGGGCTAACCATTTTATCCTAAGTATTTATCTGATTAAAAAGAATATTTCCTCCCTTTTTAATAAATAAAAAATCCCCCTTTCCTCTTATCCTAAGTTGCACAAATAAAGCATCATTCTTATTTTATAAAAAAGAGAAAAGCATTTTTTGTCTCATATGGACATAAAGTCAACTCCTATTTTGTCATTGGAGGATACTTGTGCACATGGATTGCTCCTCTTCCAAGCTCCACCATTGATTGAGACTTTTTCCTCTTAATCTCCATGGTCCATTCCTTTGCATTTCTTATAAAAGGAGAGCTCTCTCCTTCATTTGCATATCCATCTCTTTCATGCTATTGTTATGCTGCAGGTTTTCTAGGTGCATTTGGAGCTTTTGGAGATCATTGCTACATCAAGCTTTTCTTGGATTTCCTCATTGCTTCATAGTTTAGACTTCATTTCTTGCATTATCATAGCATCCATAGCTTCATTTCATAGCTTAGTTTCTTTTATGTAATAGATTTAACTCACATAGCTTAATAGGAAGGATTTGTAACACTTGTTCTTTCCATTTCATAACTTAGTTGCATTGCATTTTCATTTCCATAGACTAGTTTGCATTGCATTTTCATAGTGATTCTTGAGGATATTGGCACTCTTTCCCTTGTCCTCATTTGAATCTCTCATTGTGTGGTTGACTAGCAAGGTCACAAGCTTGTAGCTCTAGCTGAGAGCAAATACATCATAGTCCCTTGCAACTCCATGCATAGAGAGCTATGAGCCACTTTGTGAGGCCTCATTCTTGAGCAACCTTGCATGTAATGGTTCATAGAAGTGCACCATTTTAGTGTGTACAGATAGGTCTTTGATGAGGAAATAAATAATAATATTAGATGAAAAATCCTAAAAATTGCCTATAAATAATGGCTAACCACGAGTTAAGAAATATTTAAGGAGGTTGAGGACCCATATTTGAATTTAGGTACCTTTTTAATTCCATATAAGGTCCTACCATAGAAAATACATTCAAGTAGGTACAAAATAATCCTAAAATCAAGCACAACTTAGATTCTTACAATTAGGACTATACACACCTATCTTCGCAATGTCAAATCCTACAAGTGAGTTCATAGTCTAAACTAATAAATCATTGGAGGGTGTGGTGATAGTTTTACAACTAGCAATTGTCATTGCAGCAAAAAAATGACATGTTAATGCCTGATACAACCACTAAACTTATAGAAGACACAATAGGTTGTTAAATGAGCATGTCACAAATCCTGAAGGGGGATTTTGGTGGCTAGTCCAAAAATCCCCCCCTCAATGTCACCTAAGGGGATTCTAACCTATGACCAAGATCTGATACCAATTTTTACAACTAGCATTTATTGTTGCACAAAAATATCCACATGTTAACATCTGATACAACTACTAGACTTATAGAATACATAGCAGGTTGTTAAACCATGCCATGAATCCTAAAGAGGGACATTCCCGATTAGTCCAATAGATATTGCTTATGTAGGAGGGACAAGTGATGGCATATGATTCTTGAAAGCTCAAGGATCATGGGCTAAAATACCCCACTGATGATCTAGAGTTATCAAGAAGTATGCATGCACTAGTGCACTGGAGATATTTTCTTTTGGGTCATAGTTTTGAGTTACATATAGATCATCACAACTTGTAGTATATATTTTATTATCTAAACTTGAATTAACAAATGTCATCAAATGGAGTTCATTTGTGAGTATGATTTTTATGTTCATTACATTAAGGGAAAATAGAATGTTGTTGTATATGCCTTGAGTAGGATAAGGTGTGATATCTCTATTTTATCTCCTAGTGTAGATTTTTGTAGTTGTATTCTTAAGGTTTTACCTAGTGACACTTGGTATTATGAAGTTAGAGTAGAGATTGAGTCTGGATGTACCCTTATGAGTCAATTTTCAAGTCACTCTTTAGAGTTGGATGGAATTTCATGGCAATTGGGTGCCTTTATGTGTCGATGTCAAGTAATCTTCATTCTCTAGTTTTGTGTGAGGTACATCATGCATCATATTTTGCATATCCTAGCATCAAGAAGATAACCTTATAAATTTATACATTCAAGGGTAGGGATGACGCATGATGTTTCCAATTTCATGGATAGTTGTCTTGAGTGTTAGAGAGTGAAGGTGAAATATCAACACCTAACTGGCCTTTTATAGCCACATTCCATTCGTGAGTGGAAGTGGGGCACTATATCTATTTATGTTATTACTGGACAACCTATTCATCATTTTTCCATGATGATATTATAGTTACTACTGAAAATTTGTCCAAGTTGGCTCACTTTTCACCCATGGGAGATTCTTATACTATTTCTTTGGTAGCACATGTGTTCATGGAGGATATATTGTAGTTTCATGGGATACCTTGTAGGATATTTTTAGATAGAGGTCTAGTGTTTACTTCTACACTATGGACATCTCTCTAGCATGATTTTGGCACACATCTCAATTTTATCTTAGCATATCACACCGAGACTGATGAATAGATAGAGCAAGTGAATTAGTTCCTTGAGGACATGCTTCACATGTATGTGATGGATTAGCGGTCAAGGTGGGAGGACTATTTGTACTTGGTTGATCTTTCCTATAATAATGGATACCATAATTCTCTTAGTATGTCTCCTTCTTTGGCCTTGTATGGTTGACCATTTCATACACCTTTGAGATGGGATCATTTGGAGGACCATGTAGTGTTGCATCAAAAGATTCTTTAGGACATGGAGTAGTAGTTGGTTCATATTAGAGAGCATTTGGTTACTACTCAAGATAAAAAAAAAAGTAGTATGTTGATGCCAATAGGTTAGATCATAAATTCTCAGTGGCTAACCATGTGTTTTTGCAAGTTCAGCCATAGAAAAGCCACATCCATTATGGGAAAGGCTCTAAGTTAGTGTTTTATTTTGTTGGACCTTTTTAGATTCTTAACATGATTATTCCTATTACCTATCAGTTGGGATTATCACCTATCTTGTTATGCATTCATGATGTTTATCATGTTTCTATGTTGAGACAATATATTCATGATGTGACCCATGTTCTTGATTAGTGCTATTTAGAAGTAGAGGACAAACAAATTTCTTTGGATACCATATGAATTATTTAGCATCAGATGTAGATTCTTAGGGGTAGAGACATAAAGTAGGTAAGGGTCTAATGAGACCTAAGTGATGAGACTTCTTCTACTTGGGAGGATTCTTCATGGTTGACATATTTATACCCTTATCATTTTATACACTTCTGGGAGTAAGGATATGCCTAAGGTAGAGGTTGTATTCTATTCCATTTTGCTTTGATTCTAGATATAAATTTTATTTTTTTTATGTTGTGATTATTCGCATGATGAAATGAATTCAATGAACCATTTTGGATTTTTGACAACCCATTATATTAGTTTATGAGAGATTTAATTGTACACGGGTCCCTCACAAGGCTTTTAATTGGGACCCATTTTTTTATCTTGTCCTCCTAATTTATCCTTAAGGGGGGGTGGGTGTTAGTGTACTTATTTATTTAATTACACCTAGGATATTTGATGCAGGAGCATCTCGGGTCCTTGGAAATCCTATGTCACCAAAAATATGTTTGAAGTTTTCTATGTTGCTTGGTTCCTTCTTTGACTGAGTTGGTTTAGTGTTGCTCAATTTCCTTTGTTCACCGATGTTGGTTAGTTATCTCTCTAGCACTTGGCAATTTCCCTAGCACTTGGTGATGCTTGTCTGGCACTCGGTTATGCTTGTATACCAAGTTGTTTATTTTGATTTTTTGTTGAGGCTGACTCTTGCATTTATTATTGGTCATGGATTTAATGATGGTATCTATCATTGGGAAGCATGTGGACCTATATCTGGTCGTTGCTTCTATTGATGGTGGATCTGAAGTCTGACTTGTTTGGTAGCCTCTTGTATAAATGTAGTTGTTTGGTTAGGGTTTAGGAGTAAGTTTAGTTAGGAGATAGAAGCTAGAAGATTAGAGATTGTTGACAGATCCTCACATGTTGGAGGAATTTTGTACTTGATTTTAATATCTAGCCTAAATTAGGAAGGCCTTACAGCCTGACATGTATAAATTAATTGGAGTTAATATATGAAAGTTTATGCATTCTCTCTCTCACTTTTGTGCATTGTTTCTTCAGCATGTGATCTCTGCAAGGTGGATCTGGTTAGGGTGTGCCTTTTTCCCCTCTCCCTATCCTCCTTTGCATCAGGTAGTATCAGAGCTCAGAGTGAGGTGAGATCTGGATCTAGGTTTGTGAATCTAGGTTTGAGGGTTCCTTCTAGTCAAACCCTAATTGAATTGGTTGTGGGGTAGCAGATTGCAATCTGGCCTACAATTTTAGAGGGTTTCAAGATGGTTCGTGGGAGGTGAGATGCATATCTAGAATTGATAGACATGTTGAGACAACTTGTTGCTAAATTAGAAGTTGTGGAAACAGCCCAAAGAAGAGGAAGACATCTTGAAGATGTTAGTGATGATGAAATTGAGGAAGAACGAGGTGATATAGAACTTTCATCAGTGATGGATCAAGGTGAGGAAATATTGTTGAAAGCTTTGACAAATCTGAAGTCTACACCACACTTTAATCCTCCTGAGTATAGTGGAAAATTGGATTCTGATGAATTGGTGGATAGGATCACCAAGATGGAAAGTACTTTGAATATAAAAATGTACCTAAGGAAATGAAGGTAAAAATTACGAGCAAAAAGTTGAAAAGTCATGCATCCTTGTGGTGGGAACATCTGTAGTTGGATAGAAAGAGGAAAGAAAAAGATAAAATCAAGGTTGGAATAAAATGGTGAATAAATTGAAAGGAAATTTCTTACCTTATGATTATTTGATTAACCTAGTTAGGTGAATGCAAAGTTTGAGGTAGAAAGATAGCTTGGTAAAAGAATATACTAAGGAATTCTATAGATTAGATATCAGATCTAGACATAATGAAGATGGTGTGGAAAGAATTGTTAGCTAACTGTATGGTTTGAGAGTTTCCATCCAAGGAGAAATTAGTTTGGTCAAATTGGAGAACATTCAAGAGGCTTATCAATTTTCATTTAAAGATGAGGAGAAATTTAACAAGAGACATGAGAAAAGACAAAGAGGTAGAGGTGGTAGATTTCCTAGAGGAAGAGGTAGATCTTACAGTGAAAATAGTAGATCTAAACCTAAAAAGACAACCATAGATAAAGGAAAGATAGAGTAGAAAGGTGAAAGTTCATCTAGAGGCAGAGGCAGTAACTACCAAGGTGGTTATAATAGAGGTGGTTTCCGAGGAGCTTGTTACAATTGTGGAGAAGAAGGACATAGATCATTTGAGTGTACAAATGTAAGTAAGGAGGTTAGTAATGGTAGAAATACTTTGGTGCAAGAAGAGTCACTGAATGAACCTGAGAAGGAAAATAACTTGATGGTAAGGAGAGCACTTTGGAGTGAAAGTAATAAGGAAGATCCAGTAAGGAAAAGTTTATTCAAGACTAGATGTAGAGTTTCTGACAAAGTTTGGAAGGTAATCATTGATAGTGGTAGCTCAGAGAATCAGGCATCTACGGAAATGGTCATAGAGTTACAGTTGAAAAGATTGGAACATCTGAAGCCCTATCAAATTTCATGGATCAAAGATGAGCATACACTCTTGGTAAGTCAACAATGTTATGTGAATTTCAAAATTGGAAAGTACTATGATAAGGTGTTATGTGATATCATGCCTATGGATTATTGTCATATTTTATTGGGTAGACCTTGGTAATATGATAGACATGCTATATATGATGGAAGATTGCATAAATATACTATTTGGGCTAATGGAAGAAGACAAATCTTGTTACGTTTGATTGAATAACCTATTAGTAATGTTTGCACATATGTGAAAGTTTTCTTGATGGAAGGAAGAAAGTTTGTTAAGGATTTGAAAAAGAATGATGTATGTTTTGTTGTGATTCCTAACAAACTGAGTAAGAAAATAGAGGATAGTATACCTGAGGATATTGATAAGTTACTCATCAAGTACAGTGAAATCATTTCTAATAATGTACCTGATGCTTTTCCATTGAAGAGAATCATTGATCATTGCATGGATCCAATCTCTGGAGTTAGTTTAATGAATAAGGCACCACATCAGTTGACACCTACCGAGAATCAAGAATTGAATCGACAGATTCAAGAATTGTTGCAGATAGGTTTGATCAGAGAAATTTTGAGTCCTTATGTAGGACCTATTGTATTGGCACCTAAGAGGAATGGAGAATGGGGGCTATGTACTGATTCCAGAGCAATCAACAAGATAATAGTGAATATAGGTTTCATATATCGAGAATGGATGACATAATGGATAGTTTGACTGGAGCAAAGTATTTTACCAAAATTTATTTAAAAAGTGGGTATCATCAGATTAGAATTAGAGAAGGTGATGAGTGGAAGACTAATTTCAAAACAAAAGAAGGTTTGTATGAGTGGTTGGTTATGGCACTTGGTTTAACTAATGCACCAAGTACTTTTATGAGATTGATGAATGAAGTTTTGAAGAAATTCTTAGGTAATTTTATGATTGTATACCTAGATGATATTCTAATATTCAATAAGATCATAGAAGAACATTTGATGTATGTTAAATGAGTATTGAAGAGGTGGGAAAAAGAAAAGTTACTGATAAATCTAAAAAAGTGTTCATTCATGAAAGAGGAGATTGTGTATTTAAGATTTGTGATTTCAGCTGATGGTTTGAAAATGGATCCTCAAAAGGTTGAAGATATTTTGAATTGGCCTACACCTAAGAATACTCGTGATGTAAGATCATTTCATGGTTTGGCAAGTTTTTACTGAAAGTTCATTAGGAATTTCAGTTCAATTTGTAATGCTATGACTGAGACTATGAGAGGAGATAAAAGAGAATTCAAGTGGACACATGGAGCTGATAAAAAATTTCAGACTTTGAAGTAGAATGTTTCTAAATTGCCTATTTTGGCATTGTCTGATTTCAATAAGGTATTTCAAGTGGAATGTGATGCAAGTAGAAGTGCAATAGGAGTTGTATTCAGTCAAGAAGGTAAACCTATTGCTTTCTTTAGTGAAAAGTTGAATGATGCAAAAAAGAAATACTTTGTGTATGATCAAGAATTCTATGCTATTGTTCAAGCCCTAAATAAATGGAGACATTATTTGATACCGAGTGAATTTGTGTTGTATACCGATCATAAGGCTTTACAGTATTTGGGTAGTCAGAATAAGTTGAATCAGAGACATATGAAATGGGTTGAGTATTTGCAGAGCTATACATTTGTGATAAAGCATAAGAGTTGAGTTACTAACCGAGTTGCTGATGCATTGAGTAGAAGGAGATCTTTGATGACCTAGATGAAAATTGAAGTTCTTGGCTTTGATGACATGAGAGATTCTTATGAATTTGATCCTAATTTTTCTGAGTCATGGAGAAAGTGCAGAGCACCTATTGAAGATCAACAGAGTACTAAATGGGAAGAATATTTTATTCAAGAAGGTATGTCATTTAAAGGTATTCAGTTGTGTATACCAAGAGGACCAATGAGAACCAATTTGATAAAGGAGAAACATAGTAGTGGTTTGGCAGGACATTTTGGTGTTGATAAAACATTGAATTTGGTTAAGGAGAAATAATTTTGGCCACAGTTGTATAAGGATGTTCATAAATTTGTGAAAAGTTGTGGAATTTGTCAAGTTGCAAAAGGAGTAAGTCAGAATACTGGATTGTATACACTTATTGTTGTACCTGAGAAACCTTGGACTAACATCAATATGGATTTTGTTCTCATCTTACCAAAAACAATAAGAGGTAATGATTCTATATTTGTTGTGGTAGATAGATTTTCAAAGATGACACATTTTATACCTTGTATTAAGACATTAGACGTAGTACATGTAGGAGATGTTTTCTTTAAGGAAATTGTCAAATTGCATGGATTATCGAGGAGTATTATCTTTGACCGAGACAGTAAATTTGTTAGATACTTTTGGAGGACCCTTTGGAGAAAGTTTGGCACCGAGTTGAAATATAGTTCTACATTTCACCCACAAACCAATGGATGGACAAAAGTTGTGAATAGAAGTTTGGGAAATATTTTGAGATGTTTAGTTGGAGACACACCAAGTAATTGGGATTCTGTGTTAGCACAAGAAGAGTTTGCATAGAATAATTCAATGAATAATAGTACTGGAAAAACAACTTTTGAGATTGTAAATGGTATACAACCAAGCGGTATATTAGATTTGAGGGATATTGCTGATGAAAGAAAGAGAAGTGCTGAAGGAGTAAAGTTTGCTGAGTACATGAAGACATTGCATGAAGATGTGAAACATAGGTTGGAAGTAAGTAATTAGAAATACAAAGACAGAGCTGATAGATCAAGAAGACATAAGATTTTTGTAGTCGATGATGAAGTAATGGTTCATTTCAAGAGAGGTCAATTTCTTGTTGGAACATATGGGAAGCTGAAGATGAAGAAGTTTGGCCCTTGCAAGATTTAAAGAAAATTTGATAGTGGAAATGCATATGAGATTGAGTTACCCGATGACATGGATATATCACCTATATTCAACATTGTGGATTTGTATGAGTATCATGAACTTGAGGAAGACATGACAGTACCGATGGATTATCCTAAGAAATAGATGGAAGAAGTTGAAAATATTTTGGAGCAAAAAATTGGCAGAAGTACAAGAGGAAAATGGTATATGGAATATCTGGTGAAGTGGAAGAATACACTCATTGAAGATAGTTCATGGATTTTATAGTCTGAGTTGGATTTAGCTTGGATCATACCTGCTTCATGATTCAAAGAATCATTTTCATATAACCCCAGGTGTCTGATGCAAGAGCATCTTAGGTCCTTAGCAACCCTGTGTCACCAAAAACATGATTGAAGTTTTCTATGATGCTCAGTTCCTTCTTTGACTGAGTTGGTTTGATGTTTCTCAGTTTCCTTTATTCACTGGTGTTGGTCAGTTATCTCTACGGTGCTCGATAATTCCCTTGGTGCTTGGTGATGCTTGTCTAGCACTCATTTATGATTTCTTATCGAGTTGTTTATTTTGGATTTTTGTTGAGGCTGACTCTTGTATTTATAAGTCATTAATTTAATGATGGTATCTATCATTGGGAAGTGTGTGGACCTAGATCTGATCATTCCTTCTATTGATGGTACATCTGAAGGTCAACTTGTTTGGTAGCCTCTTGTATAAATGTAGTTGTTTGGTTAGAGTTCAAGAGTAAGTTCAGTTAGAAGATAGAAGCTAGAAGATTACAGATTTTTGATAGATCCTCGCATGTTGGAGGACTTATGTACTTGATTGTAATATCTGGCCTAAATCAAGAAGGCCTTACAACCCAACATATATGAATTAATTAGAGTTTATATATGAAAGTTTCTACATTCTCTCTCTCTCTCTCTCTCTCTCTCTCTCTCTCTCTCTCTCTCTCTCTCTCTCTCTCTCTCTCTCTCTCTCTCTCTCTCTCTCTCTCTCTCTCTCTCTCTCTCTCTCTCTCTCTCTTTTGTGTGTGATCTTTGCAAGGTGGCTCTGGTTAGGGTGTGCTTTTGGCCCCTCTCCCCTTCCTCCTTTGTATCAATTTTAATCCTAATTAGTCATCCATATACATGTATGATGCTTGTTCATGCAAGTTGTAATCATTTAAACATTGTTTACTAGATGTTTCAATTCGATTTCAACACCTCACAGGTTCATGGGAGGCAACTTGCCACCACTCATTGAGTGTTGGATTCATCTTATGATTTGACCCAATCACTCTTCCTATATGTACACTAATTTTATGCATTACTCAATGGTCAAATTTGGGGTCTCATGTTGTATTTTTGTGCTTCATATTATCTTCTATAGATCCTCAATTTCTACAATATTAAATGCATAGGTGGAAAATCAAATTTACATAAATTATGAGTAGAACCTTTAAAAATCAAGAGAGTTCTATACTATATTTTGTCCCTACCTACTAAGGAATCCAATAACAAATATGAGAAACTCCCTTTAGTTGTTAATTAGTCTTTGAATTATTAAATTTATGCAAAATGAGCTCACATTCCATGACCATAAAGAACACAAGATCTTTCTACATAAAATTCAATTTATATATATAATTTAGTACACACAATTTAGTCGCAAATACCCAATCTTACATAAGAAAAAGAAACTTTTTTTAATCTGAATAAATAAAATATCAGAAGAGTGGATAGTAAATTATGTAGGCAACACAAAATTATATTTAATGGTTTCTATTATGCCCATCTCATTTTTTCATTCTCAAATGTTATCTACCTAAGGTTACCATAAATATGACACTGAAGATTGCTTTGCATTGTGAATGACCATTTCTAATCCAACAAATTCCAGAACAAAATCTTGCATCATTTTTCCTTGTGTACTTAAACCATTTCTTGTGTGAAGTGACTTGTTGTCTTTCTTCCAATTTTCACCTACTTAGTACGAAACTCAAAAAATGAATTTTTTGACATCAGAGTCTTCAACCACTCCACATTTTTATGAAAAATAATTTTTTACATAAAATAATGATCAATCTAGTGGAATTTTTCACCATATATAGGAGATTGGCTAATGAAGAGAAATAAAATTCACAAGAATGGCATTATGCTTAGACCCATCATTGACACTATAACCTCTCCAACTTAGAAGTTGGCTTCCTTATTGGCTAACCTTATCAACTCTCTTGTAGGAAAATATGATTCTTCCATTCATGTCATTTCATCAATTTTATGAACAACAAGAGGTTAGAGAGTGGTGACTTGTTGATGAGATTTGACATACTCTCCCACTTCACCAACATCCCGAATCATCTCCAAGCATGTCTATGTGTGCATGTGTGTGTTTGTGTGTGTGTAATTTTTATTTATTTGTAATTTTGTTTATTTTTGCAATTTGTTACATAAGTAATTAAAAAAATCAACTAATAGAAACTAAAATAAGTAAAAAATAAATATTCTAACTCATAATTATTTCTTATTATTGTATACACTAAAATTTAGCTTGATGGGTTAATTAAATATTTATTATTTAATTAATGGTATATTCCTCTATTACTAAATAGATTATTTAATTTATTTAGTTAATTCACTTAGCGTATTTCTTCTTATTTTAAGTCCTCTAATGATTCATATTAAGTGATTTATTTAATTACTTAATTACATATTCACCATATGACTAAGTCATCTTAGTCCACCTCACTTGTCTAAGTCACTTGACACATCACCTTGGCTAAAATAATTAATTTGATTCAATTATTAAATTAGTGTATTTTTCCTCACTCATTAGTCCTATTTCTAAAGGGTCAAGGAGGAGCATGTGGCCTTACAAGACTTATTCCTATGACCACGTGTCTTCTCTCTACTTGACCTATTCCTTTCCAACTTTCCCATCATTTAGGGGCTTCTTTAGCACCTCATGCGGTAAATTTGACTCATAGAACACTTGTGCAAAGAGTCCTCATGGGGAATGAGTATTTTCACCTTCTTCTCAATGGTCATTGTGAGACACTTGACATGTGCCTTTCCCTTCCACATCAAACTCCTTTTTGTTAATGTAGGAGGAACATTCTTCTTATTCCTACTCTCACAATCTAACTATATTCATATTTCTCTCAACCTTCTCACAAAAATCAATTTTATCCTTTCATCTTTCAAACATTTACCTTCCACTGTAGGATCTCACCACCTAGGCTTGAGGTCTCCAAAAATCTATAAAAGAAGCAATCTTTCTCCCATTCAAATTAATTATGAATCTTGTGAATTTTAGCAATCTAGAGAATCCCAAAAATTCTAAGAGCATTTTAGAGTAATTTGGGAACATTTTGAGAGTATCATTGCATACTATTTTCAATCTAGTTTCATATCAATTAGTCATCATCTCACATCATTTTGCATCATCATCGTCATCATCATCATCATCATCATAGATTTGTGAGCATTCTAGGAAAGCATCTTTGTTTGCATTGTGAATCCACTATCTCCAAAACTTTGAAAGTGGCAAATTATTTGAAGATCTATGATCTCAACAAGGGTAAGGCTAAGATATAAAGATTTTGAATTTTTAGTTTATTTAATCTTCTTACTTCATTGTATGTGCATGTCAAATACAAATTATAACTAATTAATGATTAGTATTTCATTTCTATAAATTAGACACATTGTATATATATGTACATGTAGACACACACACACACACATATGTGTATGTGTATGCGTATCCACATACATACATACATACATACATACATACATACATACATACATACATACATACATACATAGATATATATATATATATATATATATATATATATATATATATATATATATATATATATATATATATATATATATATATATATATATATATATATATATATATATATATATATATATATATATATAATTTTAAAAAGAGCCAAAAGCGAATAAAAACCAAAAGCAAAGAAAAAGAAAACAAACAACTTAACAAATTAAAAACCTAAAATTGACTACAAATATAAAAATAATTAAATAAAGAGAAAAGATGAAAGATATTTTATATGTTTTTAAATTCTTAACTTGTTTATTCTCTTCTAGTTTTCTTTTGGGTTTTATTCATTTTGTTTCTTTTTTGAACTTTTCTTTTCACATTTTCTTGTAAATGTTTTGATTTCTTCCTTTCCTTTTTTTTTCCCTCCCTTTAGTTACTTTGTTTGACCCTTGTGACTTTTTTATGTATGTCTATTTTTTATTGCTTTATTTGACCTTTGCAATCATGTTTTCTTTCAGCTCCTTTTCTTTTTTTTTTCCTTCTAATTTTTAGTTCATTATTTGCACTCCCTTATTCTGAACTTTCTCTTTTTAAGTTCAACTTTGTTTTACATATGTTCATCTTACGTCATCTAGCTTAAGCTACCCTTCTAATGATAGATCACAGAGGGTGATCTTAAATTATGTTGATGCAAAAACTATTATACAAACTAATCTAGAAACTTTACACTGTTAAAATTATGAATTGTGGAAATCTAATATCTTTAAAAAACAAAATAATTTATCTATATTATTAAAAATTTATTATTTTCATGATCATTTTAGAGGGTCTCTTTGATTTTAAAAATTATATTTTTAAAAAATCTATGAAAATGATACTTACATTAATTTAATTAGAGATGAATAAAAATATGAAGGTGGGGAAAGAGTAAAATATTAAATAATAATAGAAATTGGAACTTGAAGCATAAATAAGAATAAAATAAAATCTACAAATATGTGATCGAATTTGTAGTCAATTAATGAGCCAAAGTATTAGAAAAGTTATTTACAAGGACATTTATCTAAACATCAGTTCAAAAAAATATTTTAAATCTATTATAATTTACTTCATCGGTTATAAGAAAACCCTTCAAATAAATTAGCCTGGTAACATTAGAAACGTTGTTTATTTCCTCAAGCATGTTTCTATATCATTTTTACTATTATTTTTAGTAATACACAATTTGAAGTGGTTTCTTGTATTGCATTTTTTTTCTCCTTACTCTGACATAAATGAACTTCTTTCCCCTTGTCTATCATTCAATGTTAAATTTAGTGTGTTGTTTTATGTTATTTCTCATGATATTGCTATTAGAATTTAACTTTAGTTTTTGTGTCAAACTCATTGAGCCATATTGCATGATTAGTGGCTCACAAGAACTCATCTCTCATGGGATTGAATAGAACACTTAGCACTTATTGTATCTAGGTGATTCTCACAAAGGTGAAGCACCAAGACTTTCTTGGAGGTAACCAATTCTAGTACTACTCCACCTCAAGTGCACTTAACCATTGATTTTTGTCCAAGGTTAAGCAAAATTGTCTTGTACCCTCATTTGTAAAACTTTCAAAGAGTGTCATGCCTTAGGAACCATTTATTATAAATCCTCTTAAGCTCATTAAATGATACGAGTTATTTTCCACAGTAAGTCAAATTTAGATATTACTATCACGATTCAACTGTGTAGTTTTTTGAGTCAAACTCATTTACCCATATTTCATCAGTAGTTGATCAAAAAACTCCATCTCTCATGAGAATGAATGAAACAATTAACAATTATTACATATAGGTGATTCTCACAGAGGTGTAGTACTCGGACTTCTTAGGAGGTCACCTATCCCAGTACTAATCCAGCTCAAGCATTCTTAACCACAAACTTTCCTCCAAGGTTAAGCCCAATTTTCTTGCAACCTTCAACAAGTGTAGTGATTTATGAACCATTCATTAGAAATAATCTTAAGATCATCAATAATTGGTAACTAGGAAATATATTCTAGAACAAGTCAAATTGTGATATTGCTATGAAAATTTAACTGCGTAGTTTTTTGAGTCAAACACATTGATATATGTTTCATGAGTATTGGCTCAAAAGAATCCATACTTCATGAGAATTAATAGAACATTTATGATGCAGGAGCATCCTGGGTGTAAGGGCAATCTTGCATCACCCAAAAATATTTCTCTTTTTGTATTCAATAAGGGCTATTTTGTGCAGAGTTGCTAGTTTTGGAAACTTGCTATTTGTAGTAAGTTGGTGATACGATCTCAGAATGTTCTAATTTTACATGTGGAGGTTCATCTCAGTCATATCAGCCTACCAGCAAAGTTTTATAGTTAGATCAGGTCTAGTTTTGAAGATATTGAATATTTTCAGTATTGGCAGCAGGGTACAGAAACTTTCAACTCAGTTTTGAAGGCTTTAGAGGCCCGGGATGAGGTCGAGAATTTGGGTGACAAGCACTTGCACCAATTAAGCCTGTAGAGCACTTAGTGGCATTTCTGAAATGGGGTTATAATAGTCAATCGGGTCAACTGGTGATGACTTATGGTCTCCAGAAGTCGGCCCACCTAAAATGGCAGAAAATAATTTTCCTTCAAAATTTCTGTTCGGGTTTCAAAAGTTATTTTGAGCTGACTTTGATGTAATAAATTGAAAAATAAAATAATTATAAGTTTGGTTGCCCCTTAGGGCTAAATTTCTGGAACCTTCTCGGGCAGTGGAAAATGCATATATAAAGAAGGCCCGTAGTGTTGTCTAGGGCAGTTCTAGGTAGTAGATCTAGGTATTGATTCGAGGCCTTGTCCTACATAATATTGTAAGGGAATGCCCATGTGGCTTTGCATATTGTAATTCTAAAAATTTGTAGTTCCACATTTGTGGAGATAATAAGAAGCCAATTTTCTGTTCTTCCATATTGTTGTTGTTATTTCTCTATTTTTGTTATGTGTTTGTGGTATTAAGGGGAGCACTCTTCATCAAGTGGTATTAAAGTAGGAGTTTTTTAGTGTGTAAACAGATCACCGACTATGAGGCAGTTTGCACCAAGACCGTGGTTATGGTTTCAACATGCATTACAAAAATGCCTCCACGAAGAGATCATGGCGGAAGAGCTGGTGTTGTAACACTTGAGGTTAGAGTGCTCCAGAGACAAGTGCGAGCATTACAAGAGGAGATTCACAGAGGAATGAATCTTAATGTCAGAGATGAAAGTGAGGATGAAGCCGAAGAAGAAGATCAAGAAGGAGAAGTCAAAGTTGTGAACCCGGAGGAAGAAAGACTTTTTCGGGCCATTTCCAAGATCGGGAAAAGACCTAAGATCAAGGTTCCTACATTTTCAGGGAATCTTAACCTAGAGGAATTGATCGACTGGATCAATGAATGTGAAGAATATTTTGAGTATGAAGATATTGATGATCTTGATAAGGTCAAATTCTCGAAGGCTAGACTGACAGGTCATGCGAAGATTTGGTGGCAAGAGATTTAATTAGAGTGAAATAGAAGAGGAAAAGATAAAATCACAAGATGGGATCGAATGGTAGATAAATTGAAGCGATAGTTGATTCTTGTTGATTATGAGCTTGACCTACTAAAGAAGATGCAAAGTTTGAAGCAGGCAGGAAGATCTGTTTAGGAGTATACGGAGGAATTCTATCGAATCCTCATTAGAAGAGGCCATGCAGAAGCTGACAAGGAGAAAGTTTCCCATTACCTTAATGGGTTAAGGCCGAGCATTCAGGAGGAGTTGAATCTGGTTCAAATGAACAATATTGAAGAGGCATACCAGTTTTTCCTAAAAGTAGAGGAAAAGTTGAACAAGAAGTTTGAGAGCAGACAAAATGGAAGAGGTCACGGTGGACAATCTGGTGGATAGTCATATGGAAGCTGAAATGAAGATCTGAAAAAGAAGGATCAGGCCAGTAGCAGTAAAATTTAGAGAGGAAATAATTCCAATCATTTTCAAGATCAGAATAATAGAGATCAGAGAGTAAGAGGAGATCAGAGAGGAAGAGGAAGAGGACAAGGTTCAGGAAGAGGAGGCTTCCGTGGAACATGTTTTCACTGTGGAGAAGAAGGTCATAGGGTATTTGAATGTCCTCAATGCCAAGGAAGGACAGATAGGAGGAATGAAGGCCAGGTTAGAGTTGCACATGTAGATGAAGATGCCAGATCATCAAATTCTAAAGATGCTGAAAGAGGAGAAACGCTAATTAATAGAAGAGTCTTGCTGAGTGGTGAGAATGAACCTAAACAAAGAAGGAGCCTATTTTGCACTAGGTGCAAGTGTGAGGGTAAGTGTTGTGATGTGATTATTGATAGTGGAAGCACTGACAATTTGGTGTCAGAAGAGATGGTGAAAAAGTTGAAGCTCAAGAGACAGAAACACGCACATCCATATCGGATTGCCTAGGTGCAAGATGACCACAAGGTCATGGTTAGTGAACAGTGCCTGGTTAAGTTCAAGATCGACGGGTACCAAGATGAGGTACTATGTGATATCATATCTATGGATGCATGTCATATGTTGTTGGGTAGACTGTGGCAGTTTGACAGATGTGATGTACACGATGGCCGTGCGAATACCTATTCCCTGACAAAGGATGGAGTGCGACATAAACTAAAGCCATTGAAGGAGACCGAAGAAAAGGTATGTGGTAATGCAAGAATAACATTTGTTGATGGAAAAAAATTCTTAGATGGTATGAGGCATGAGCATGTGTGTTTTACTTTAATTTCAAAAGCTGGTAAAGAAGAAGTAGAGGATGTACCTATAGAGGTTACAAATTTGTTGAATGAGTTTCAGGATATTGTATCTGATAATGTACCTGATGGATTGCCACTGGTAAGGAAGATCAGTCATCAGATGGATTTGATTCTAGGAGCTAATTTTTCAAACAAAGCAGCACACAGAATGACACCAGCAGAAAGTGAAGAGTTGAACAGACAAGTACATGAGTTATTACAGAAGGGATTGATTCGGGAGAGCCTGAGTCCATGTGTTGTACCAGTAGTATTAGCACCAAAGAAGAATGGAGAATGGAGGATGTGTACAGATTCTAGGGCAATAAATAAGATCACAATCAAGTATAGGTTTCCATTGCCACGAATGGATGATATTATGGATTGTTTGAGTGGAGCTGTGTATTTCTCAAAGATAGATTTGAAGAGTGGACATCACCAGATTCAGATCAGATAAGGAGATGAATGGAAGACTACCTTCAAGACAAAGGAAGGATTGTTTGAATGGTTAGTCATGCCTTTTGGGCTAACCAATGTACCGAGCACTTTCATGCGGCTCATGAATGAGGTTCTGAAAGAATTTCTGGGTAAGTTTGTCATTGTGTACCTAGATGATATTTTGATAATTAGCAAGACATTGGGGGAACATATGATGCATATTCATATGGTGTTTGAGAAGCTGAGAGATGAGAAATTATTGATTAATTTGAAGAACTGCAGTTTTGTGAAGAAAGAGTTAGTGTATTTGGGATTTGTAGTTTCAACAGAAGGTCTAAAAATGGACCCAGAGAAGGTACATGCTATCCTTGAATGGCCTACTCCAAGGAGTGCTACTAAGGTAAGATCTTTTCATGGTTAGGCTAGTTTTTATAGAAATTTTATCAAAAATGTTAGCATTATCTGTGGTCCCTTGACTGAAACAATGAGAGGGGATAGAAAAGAGTT
Source organism: Chamaecyparis obtusa (assembly GCA_027943335.1). Taxonomy (NCBI): domain Eukaryota; kingdom Viridiplantae; phylum Streptophyta; class Pinopsida; order Cupressales; family Cupressaceae; genus Chamaecyparis; species Chamaecyparis obtusa. The sequence goes on along the minus strand of BSBK01005845.1, from coordinate 11,777 downwards.
TAAGTGGACTAATAGGGCAGAAAAGAGTTTTCAATTGTTGAAATAAAAAGTTACAGAACAACTTATTTTAGCACTTCCAAATTTTAATAAGGTGTTTCAAGTAGACTGTCATGCTAGTGGTACTGCAATAGGAGCTGTTATGAGCCAAGAAGGTAAACCTGTTGCTTGTTTCAGTGAGAAGTTAAATGATGCCAAAAAAAAATATTGATGCAAGAGCATCTTGGGTGTAAGAGCAATCTTGCATCACCCAAAAAAAAAATATTTCTATTTTTGTATTCAATAAGGGCTATTTTGTGCAGAGCTGCTATTTATGGAAAGTTACTATTTTTGGTAATTTTTGTATGTGCTCAGAATGATCTTATTCCTTTCTTGGAGGTTCATTTTGGTCATATAAGTCTACCAGTAAAGTTTCACTGCCAGATCAAGTGTATATTGGAAGATATTGAAGATTTTTGGTATTGGCAGCAGGGTACAGAAACTTTGAACTCAGTTTTGAAGGCTTTAGAGGCTTCGGATGAGGTTAAAAATTTGGGTGACAGGCGCTTGCGCCGGTCAAGCCTGTAGAGCGCTTCGTGGTGTTTCTGAAATGGGGTTATAATAGCCGAGCGGGTCAACTGGTGATGACTTATGGTTTTCGGGAAGTTGGGCCACCTGAAATGGCAGAAAATAATTTTCTTCAAAATTTCTGTTCGGGTTTCAAAGGTTATCTTGAGCCGACTATGATGTAATAAAATGTAAAATAAAATAATTCTAAGTTGGTCGGCCTTATTGGCTAAAATTCTGGAACCTTCCCAGGCGGTGGAAAATTGCCTATATAAGGAAGGCTGTATTATTGTCTTAGGCAGTTCAAAATAGTTCTGGGTAGTAGATCTGGGTATTGATTCGAGGCTTTGTCCTAAAGAATATTGTAAGGGAATGCCCATGTGGCTTTGCATATTGTAATTTTGAAAGTTTGTAATTCCACATTTGTGGAGATAATAAGAAGCTAATTTTCTGTTCTTGCATATTATTGTTGTTGTTTTTCTATTTCTGTTATGTGTTTGTGGCATTAAGGGGAGCACCCTTCATCAGGTGGTATCAGAGCAGGAATTCTTGAGTGTGTAAACAGATCACCGACCGTGAGGCAGTTTGCACCAGGACCATGGCTAGGGTTTCAGCGTGCATCGCGAAAATGCCTCCACGAAGGGAACGTGGCGGAAGAGCTGGTGTTGTAACACCTAAGGTTAGAGAGCTGCAGAGACAAGTGTGAGCATTGCAAGAAGAGATTCGCAGAGGAATGAATCTGAATGTCAGAGATGAAAGCGAGGATGAAGCCGAAGAAGAATATCAAGAAGGAGAAGTCAAAATTGTGAACCAGGAGGAAGAAAGACTTTTTCGGGCGATTTCCAAGATTGGGAAAAGACCTAAGATTGAGGTTCCTACATTTTCTAAAAATCTTAACCCAGAGGAATTGATCGACTAGATCAATGAATGTGAGGAATATTTTGAGTATGAAGATGTTGAGGATCCTGATAGGGTCAAATTTGCGAAGGCCAGACTGAAAGGTCATGCGAAGATCTGGTGGCAAGAAATTCAATTGGGGCGAAATAGAAGAGGGAAAGATAAAATCACAAGATGGGATCGAATGGTGGATAAATTGATGCGACAGTTCATTCCTGTTGATTATGAGCTTGATCTACTAAAGAAAATGCAAAGTTTGAAGCAAGCAGGAAGATCTGTTTAGGAGTATACAGACGAGTTCTATCGACTTCTCATCAGAACAGGCCACGCAGAAGCTGATAAGGAGAAAGTTGTCCGATACCTTAATGGGTTAAGGCCAAGCATTTAGGAGGAGCTGAATCTGGTTTGAATGAACAGTATTGAAGAGGCGTACCAGTTTGCCTTAAAAGTAGAGGAAAAGCTGAACAAGAAGTTTGAGAGCAGACAAAATGGAAGAGGTCGCGGTGGACGATCTGGTGGATGGTCATATGGTGGCCGAAATGAGGATCCGAAAAAGAAGGATGAGGCCAGTAGTAGTCAGAATCAGCGAGGAAATAATTCCAATCGCTTCCAGGATCAGAATAATAGAGATCAGAGAGGAAGAGGAAGAGGACAAGGATCTGGAAGAGGTGGCTTCCGTGGAACATGTTTTCACTGTGGAGAAGAAGGTCATAGGGTATTTGAATGTCCTCAGCGCCAAGATAGAACAGACAGGAGAAATGAAGGCCAGGCCAAAGTTGCACATGTAGATGAAGATGCCAGATCATCAAATTCTAAAGATGCTGAAAGAGGAGAAACGTTGATTAACAGAAGAGTCCTGTTGAGTGGTGAGAATGAACCTGAGCAAAGGAGGAGCCTGTTTCGCACCAGGTGCAAGTGTGAAGGTAAATGTTGTGATGTGATTATTGATAGTGGAAGCACTGACAATTTGGTGTCAGAAGAGATGGTGACAAAGTTGAAGCCCAAGAGACAGAAACACCCACATCCATATCGGATTGCCTGGGTACAGGATGACCACAAGGTCATGGTCAATGAACAATGCCTGGTGAAGTTCAAGATTGGTGGATACCAAGATGAGGTACTGTGTGATATCATATCTATGGATGCATGTCATATGTTGTTGGGTAGACCATGGCAGTTTGACAAATATGCTGTACATGATGGTCGTGTGAATACCTATTCCCTGACAAAGGATGGAGTACGACATAAGCTAAAACCATTGAAGGAGACTGAAGAAAAGGTATGTGGTAATGCAAGAATAACATTTGTTGATGGAAGAAAATTTCTAGATGGTATGAGGCATGAGCATGTATGTTTTGCTTTAATTCCAAAAGTTGGTAAAGAGGAAGTAGAAGATGTTCCTGTAGAAGTTGCAGATTTGTTGAATGAGTTTCAGGATATTGTATCTGATAACGTGCCTGATGGATTACCACCAGTCAGGAAGATCAGTCATCAGATGGACTTAATCCCAGGAGCGAGTTTGCCGAATAAGGCAGCACACAGAATGACACCTACAGAAAGTGAGGAGTTGAATAGACAAGTACATGAACTATTACAGAAGGGGTTGATTCGAGAGAGTCTGAGTCCCTGTGCTGTACCAGCGGTATTAGCACCAAAGAAGAATGGAGAGTGGAGGATGTGTACAGATTCCAGAGCAATAAACAAGATCACAATCAAGTATAGGTTTCCATTGCCACGAATGGATGATATTATGGATTGTTTGAGTGGAGTTGTGTATTTCTCGAAGATAGATCTGAAGAGCGGATATCATCAGATTCAGATCAGAGAAGGAGATGAATGGAAGACTGCCTTCAAAACAAAGGAAGGACTATATGAGTGGTTAGTCATGCCTTTTGGGCTAACCAATGCACCGAGCACTTTCATGCGGCTTATGAACGAGGTTCTGAAAGAATTTTTGGGTAAGTTTGTCATTGTTTACCTGGATGATATTTTGATCTTTAGTAAGACATTAGATGAGCATATGATGCATATTCGTATGGTATTTGAGAAGTTGAGAGAAGAGAAATTGTTGATTAATTTGAAGAAGTGCAGTTTTGTGAAGAAAGAGTTAGTGTATTTGGGATTTGTAGTTTCAGCAGAAGGTCTAAAAATGGACCCACAGAAGGTACAGGCTATCCTTGAATGGCCTACTCTAAGGAGTGCTACTGAGGTAAGATCTTTTCATGGTCTAGCTATCTTTTACAGAAAGTTTATCAAAAATTTTAGCAGTATTTGTGGACCCTTGACTGAAACAATGAGAGGGGATAGAAAAGAGTTTAAGTGGACTAACAGAAAAAAGTTTTCAATTGTTGAAACAAAAAGTTACAAAACAACCTGTTTTAGCAATTCTAGATTTTAATAAGGTGTTTCAAGTAGATTGTGATGCTAGTGGTACTGCAATAGGAGCTGTTATGAGTCAAGAAGGTAAACTTGTTGTTTATTTCAGTGAGAAACTAAATGATGTCAAGAGAAAATATTCTGTTTATGATTAGGAATTTTATGCTATAGTTCAGGCATTGAAAAAGTGGAGGCACTATCTGCTTCTTAAGGATTTTGTTTTGTATACTGATCATCAAGCTTTGCAATATTTGAATAGTCAATGAAAATTGAATCAAAGGCATTTGAAATGGGTTGAGTTTTTGCAGAGTTATACATTTATTTTGAAACACACGAGTGGAAAGTCTAATAGGGTTACAGATGCTCTTAGCAGAAGGCAACTATTGCTAACAGAAATGCAAATTGAAGTGGTTGGGTTCAAGGAACTCAAGAATTTATATCCAGAGGATCCTGATTTTGGTGAAGCTTGGAAAGCTTGTACAGAACCTGTTACTCTAGACAGGACAAAATAGTTGGATTTCATCATCCAGGATGATATGCTATTCAGAGGGAGTCAGTTGTGCATTCCATGAAGTTCTATGAGGGAGAATCTCATCAAGGAGAAGCATAGCGGAGGATTGGCTGGACATTTTGGTCGTGACAAAACCCTTGGTTTGGTTAGTGAGAATTATTATTGGCCACAGTTGCAGCAAGATGTGAAGAAGTTTGTACAGAGTTATAGAGTATGTCAGATGGCAAAAGGAGTGAAGCAGAATACAGGGTTGTATCAGCCATTATCTATACCAGAGAAGCCTTGGGAGGATATCAGCATGGACTTTCTTTTTGGTTTACCGAGGACACAGCGGGGACACGATTCAATTTTTTTGGTAGTTGATAGATTTTCAAAGATGGCACATTTTATTCCCTGCAAGAAGACTAATGATGATGTTCATATAGCAGAATTGTTTTTCAGAGAAGTAGTGAGACTTCATGGTTTGCCAAAGACCATAGTTTCAGATCGGGACACTAAGTTTGTTGGATATTTCTGGCGTACGTTGTGGAAGAAGTTGAAGATAGATTTGAAGTTCAGTTCATCACATCATCCACAGACTGATGGACAAACAGAGGTGGTGAATAGGAGTTTGGGAAATTTGCTGAGATGTTTGGTTGGAGATAAGCCAACAGGATGGGATTTGATTTTACCATGGGCGGAATTTGCATAAAATAATTCTGTCAATAGGAGCACTAGTAAATCACCATTCCAGATTGTATATGGAAGTAGTCCAAGAAATGCATCTGAATTGAGAAAGATAGATAAAGGAGAAATAAGTAGTGCTGAAGCTGAGGATTTTGCAGAACACTTGAAGAACATCCATGAGGAGGTGAGGAAGCATATTACCAAGATGAACGCACAGTATAAAGCTAAGGCAGATGAGAAAAGGAGGTATAAGGAATTTCAGGTTGGTGATGAAGTCATGGTTCATTTGCGAAAGGAGCAGTTTTTAGTTGGTACATATAACAAGCTGAAAATGAAGAAGTTTGGACCATGTAGGATACTGAATAAACATGATTCAGGAAACGCATATGAGGTAGAATTACTTACTGAGCTAAATATTTAGCCAGTGTTTAACATTTCAGATCTAACAGAGTATCATGAAGGAGGCGTTGAAGATGAGATCACAACAGCACAGTGGAGTATTCCAGCAACTAGTTTAGACACTAAGGAGATCGAAGATATACTGGACAGTCGTGTTGGCAGAAGCACAAGGAACAGGACATATGAAGAATATCTGGTCAAGTGGAAAGGATGACCTATTGAAGATTCATCATGGCTGACAAAGGAAGAGGTTAGCCGTCTTGGTTTTCCTTTGCACACCTGAGACGTGACAGGGTCACTTCTCAAATTACCCTGGGTGTCTGATGCAGGAGCATCCTAGGTGTAAGAGCAATCTTGCATCACCCAAAAAAAAAATATTTCTATTTTTGTATTCAATAAGGGCTATTTTGTGCAGAGCTGCTATTTATGGAAAGTTACTATTTTTGGTAATTTTCGTATGTGCTCAGAATGATCTTATTCCTTTCTTGGAGGTTCATTCTGGTCATATAAGTCTGCCAGTAAAGTTTCATTGCCAGATCAAGTGTATATTGGAAGATATTGAAGATTTTCGGTATTGGCAGCAGGGTACAGAAACTTTGAACTCAGTTTTGAAGGCTTTAGAGGCCCCGAATGAGGTCAAAAATTTGGGTGATGGATGTTTGTGCCAGTCAAGCTTGTAGAGCGCTTCGTGGCATTTCCGAAATGGGGTTATAATAGCCGAGCGGGTCAACTGGTGATGACTTATGGTCTTCAGAAGTTGGGCCACCTGAAATGGCGAAAAATAATTTTTTTCAAAATTTTTGTTCGGGTTTCAAAGGTTATCTTGAGCCGACTATGATGTAATAAAATGTAAAATAAAATAATTCTAAGTTGGTCGGCCTTATTGGCTAAAATTCTGGAACCTTCCCAAGCGGTGGAAAATTGCCTATATAAGGAAGGCTGTATTATTGTCTTAGGCAGTTCAGAATAGTTCTGGGTAGTAGATCTGGGTATTGATTCGAGGCTTTGTCCTAAAGAATATTGTAAGGGAATGCCCATGTGGCTTTGCATATTGTAATTCTGAAAGTTTGTAATTCCACATTTGTGGAGATAATAAGAAGCCAATTTTCTGTTCTTGCATATTATTGTTGTTGTTTCTCTATTTCTGTTATGTGTTTGTGGCATTAAGGGGAGCACCCTTCATCAAATATTATGTTTATGATCAAGAATTTTATGCTATAGTTCAGGCATTGAAGAAGTGGAGACACTATCTGCTTCCTAAGGAGTTTGTTTTGTATACTGATCATCAAGCTTTGCAATATTTGAATAGTCAAGGAAAGTTAAATCAAAGGCATTTGAAATGGGTTGAGTTTTTGTAGAGTTATACATTTGTTTTGAAACACAGAAGTGGAAAGTCTAACAGGGTTGCAGATGTGCTTATCAGAAGGAAACTATTGCTGACAGAGATGCAGATTGAGGTGGTTGGGTTCAAGGAACTCAAGAATTTTTATCCAGAGGATCCTAATTTTGGTGAAGCTTGGAAAGCTTATAAAGAACCTGTTACTCTAGACAGGACGAAATGGCTAGATTTTATCATCTAAGATGATATGCTATTTAGAGAGAGTCAGTTGTACATTCCACGAAGTTCTATGAGGGAGAATCTCATCAAGGAGAAGGATAGAGGAGGATTGGTTGGACATTTTGGTCGAGATAAAACCCTTGCTTTGGATAGTGAAAATTATTATTGGCCACAGTTGCAGCAAGATGTCAAGAAGTTTGTACAGAGTTGCAGAGTATGTCAGATGGTGAAAGGAGTGAAGCAAAATACGGGGTTGTATCAGCCATTACCTGTACCAGAGAAGCCTTGGGAGGATATCAGTGTGGACTTTGTTCTTGGTTTACCAAGGACACAGTGGGGACATCATTCAATTTTTGTGGTGGTTGATAGATTTTTGAAGATGGCACATTTCATTCCCTACAAGAAGACTAATGATGTTGTTCATGTAGTAGAGTTATTTTTCAGAGAAGTAGTGAGACTACATGGTTTGCCAAAGACCATAGTTTCAGATAGAGACACTAAGTTCATTGGATATTTCTGATGTACATTATGGAAGACGTTGAAGATATATTTGAAGTTCAGTTCATCACATCATCCACAGACTGATGGACAGACATAGGTGGTGAATAGAAGTTTGGGAAATTTACTGAGATGTTTGGTTGGAGACAAGCCAACAGGATGGGATTTGATTTTACCACAGGTAGAATTTGCATACAATAATTCTGTCAACAGGAGCACTGGTAAATCACCATTCCAGATTGTATATGGAAGTAGTCAAGAAATCCATCTGAGTTGAGAAAGATAGATAAAGGAGAAATAAGTTAGTGCTGAAGCTAAAGATTTTGCAAAACACTTGAAGAACATCCATGACGAGGTGAGGAAGTATATTACCAAGATGAATGCGCAGTATAAGGCTAAGGCAGATGAGAAAAGGAGGTATAAAGAATTTAAGGTTGGGGATGAAGTCATGGTTCATTTGCGGAAGGAGCAATTTTCAGTTGGTACATATAACAAGTTGAAAATGAAGAAGTTTGGGCCATGTAAGATACTGAAGAAGCATGATTCAGGAAATGCATATGAGGTAGAATTGCCTACCGAGCTGAATATTTCACCAGTGTTTAACATTTCAGATTTGACAGAGTATCATGAAGGAGGTGTTGAAGATGAGGTTACAGTAGCACAGTGGAGTATTCCAGCAACCAGTTCAGATATCAAGGAGATTGAAGACATACTAGATAGTCGTGTTGGCAGAAGCATAAGGAACATGACATATGAAGAGTATTTGGTCAAATGGAAAGGATGACCTATTGAAGATTCATCATGGCTAACAGAGGAGGAGGTTAACCATCTTGGTTTTCCTCTACACACCTGAGTCATGACGGGGTCACCTCTCAAATTAACCCGGGTACTTGATGCTAGAGCATCCTGGGTGTAAGGGTAATCTTGCATCACCCAAAAATATTTCTATTTTTGTATTCAATAAGGGCTATCTTGTGCAGAGTTGCTATTTTTGGAAACTTTTTATTGTATTAAGTTGGTGTCATGATCTTGAAATGTTCTAATTTTACATGTGGAGGTTCATCTCAGTCATATCAGCCTGCCAGCAAAGTTTCATGGCTAGATAGGTCTAGTTTTGAAGATATTGAATATTTTCAGTATTGGCAGCAGGGTACAGAAACTTTCAACTCAGTTTTGAAGGCTTTAGAGGCCCCGGATGAGGTCGAGAATTTTGGGTGACAAGTGCTTGTGCCGGTCAGGCCTGTCGAGCACTTCGTGGCATTTCTGAAATGGGGTTATAATAGTCAATCAGGTCAACTGGTGATGACTTATGGTCTCTGAAAGTCAGGCCACCTGAAATGGCGGAAAATAATTTTCCTTCAAAATTTTTGTTCAGGTTTCAAAAGTTATTTGAGCTAACTTTGATGTAATAAATTGAAAAATAAAATAATTCTAAGTTTGGTCGGCCCTTAGGGCTAAATTTCTGGAACCTTCTCGGGCGGTGGAATATGCCAATATAAAGAAGGCCCGTAGTGTTGTCTAGGGTAGTTCTGGTAGTAGATCTGAGTATTGATTCGAGGCTTTGTCCTACATAATATTGTAAGAGAATGCCCATGTGGCTTTGCATATTGTAATTCTGAAAGTTTGTAATTCCACATTTGTGGAGATAATAAGAAGCCAATTTTCTATACTTGCATATTGTTGTTGTTGTTTTTTTGTTTCTGTTATGTGTTTGTGGTATTAAGGGGAGCACCCTTCATCAGTTAGCACACATTACATCTAGTTGATGCTCACATAGGTGAAGCATTGAGACTTCCTAATAGGTCACCCATCCTAAGACTACTCTAGCTAAAGTGTACTTAACCATGAAGTTCTGTCCAAGGTTAATGTCACTTTTATTACAAATCCATTTGCAAAACTTATAGAAAGTGTTGTGTATTATGAACCATTAATTAAAAAGTACCTTAAGTTGATAAATTGATAAGTAAGGGATATTTTCCACAAAAAGTCAAATTGTGATATTACTATTACGATTCTGCTATGTAGTATTTTTGTTAAACTCATTGAACCGTGTTTCATGAGTAGTGTCTCATAAGAACCTTTATCTCATTAGAATGGTGGAACAATTAACACTCATTGCTTCTAGGTGATGCTCACATGGGTGAAGTGCCAATTCTTCCTGGGAGGTCACTCATCCCAATAATACACTAGCTCAAGTGCACTTAACACCAAAGTTTCCTCCAATGTTAAGTCCAAAATACTTGCATACCCATTTGTAAAATATTCATCATTTTTTATGTCATTATAAATCCCTTTAAGCTCATCAATTGATAAGTCGGAGATATTTTCCATAGCATGTCAAATTGTGATATTAATATCAGGATTCAACTATGCAGTTTTTTGAGTCAAACACATTGATCCATGTTTCATGAATAGTTATTCATAAGAACCTGGCTCTCATAAGAGTTAATGGAACACTTATCACTCATTGCATATAAGTGATGCTCGTAGAGGTGAAGGACCTAGACTTACCAAAAGGTCACCCATCCCAATACTACTCCAGATCAAATACACTTAACCATAGAATTTCCTTCAAGATTAAGCCAAACAACTGCAAGGATACCCCAACCCCTTCATAACCGTAGTCCAAACTGCTATTTGAGGTTTTAATGGAGAAATCGGGAGATGACGAATTTTTTTTCACAAGCGCTTTAGAGTCTAGGGCACAACTGCTCTCATCCCGACTGTTCAGCGTCACATAATAACTACGCACATGCTTCTGGGTTTGCTTTGGGATATTTTTTCCACGAACTTGGCCGATGCTGATTTTGCCACATCTATTGGGGTTTCTGAGTTTTCTGCATGGAAAACATCTATGGCCAACATCCAAATGTCATTGGACGCCTCGATCCCTTAAAGATTAATCTGGAGATCAAAAGTACAAAGACAAATAACTTTTTTGAGAAAATTATGAGATCGTTTGTTTAGAATGGCTGTAGAAAAATAAGCTATCTATAACCCTAATTGCCCTCAAAATCAATTTGATTGAGAAATAAAGTAACATGTTGACTTTGCATGAGACGCCCAAAAACTTAAAAAAACTTTTACATCAAGAATCTTTTTTCTTATATCTCAGCAATTACAATTATTTCTCTCCCAATTTAATGTTAAGATATAAAAAAAATTTGTTGAATCTTTCCTTCACTAATTTGCTGCGCAAATTAAGGGTTGCAAAGTTCTATGGTTTCTCTGATCCAGTTATCAGGATTTGCTTTTAGATTCGACTTATAGTTTTGATCTGGTTCTTCCATGTCTATTCTCATATCTAACAATCTGCATATTTAATCGCCATGTTTGGTTTATGAAAAAATTTACTTACCTTGAAAAAGGGCACACCAACCAGGAAATATAATTTTTATGTAGGCCAAAAAAAAATGTCTTATCCTTGCACAATTGTCGGTATTTTACTTCAGCCTGAGTTCTCCAAGTCCTTTATTCAAACAATTAATTTTTACTATAGACAAGGTAAAAAACAATATGTGACATCACATTACAGTTAACGTGGGATGATAAACAAGATAAAAGCAGTTCATTTCTTTGAGGTAAGCTGAAAAGACTGTAATACATGAACCCACTTCAAACTGTGTATCAGAAAAAAGAAACAAAAATGATATAGAAACAGCCTTGAATCGATAGATGAAGGTTCTGATGTTACTGGGTTAAATTCATTAAGATCCTGCTTATAACGGATAAAGAAAAGTGTAACAAATTTAAAATGTTTATTTTTTTATTACTGATGTTTAGATAGATGTCAACTTGTCTATTGCTTTGGTCATTAATTTGATAAATATAAGTAGATTTGATTTGTTTCTAATCTATTATTCTAAATATTTTACTCCTTATGCACCTTCTTTCAACTCTAATTAAATTAAATATCATTTTCATCGATGTTATTTAAATGAATATTGAAAAGATCAAAGAGGCCCTCGAAAATTATGCATATTTTATAGAGATTATTTTAAAAATATATTTATATGGAAATTTTATTTCTCTTCACTAATTAAACTACGAATTGATTTTGTCGATGCCATTAAGATTTGATTCTTGCGAGACGGACGAACTACTCAGATATTATTTTTGTCCTGATGCAATCCGGAAATTGTTGCCGAACAGTCGGTAGATTCTTTTGGCCGTGTTTGACTTGGCAACCTTCGTCAATTCCAATTAACAGCTGGATTATAAATTACATAAGCAGTTACTTGTCTATAATTTAATCGCCGAAAATGCTTGGGGTCTTACAAAAATATATTGGTAAATTAAAATTTGATATAAATACAACAAGGGACGTGA